>VOPJ01003824.1:0-47386 GCA_014673585.1 Semibalanus balanoides
TTCAAGTAAGCGATCCCGAAGTAACTTCGAAGTCTGCATGTCAGTACATATGCGTCTTCGAAGAGAGAAGACAATCGAAGAGAGAAGACTCCTTCTGGCTTCTCTTGCATTTTTCAAACCTCTGCTTCGCGGTCTGATGTCCAGAAGAGTCTTGTTTTTCGAACCAACGGAGCATTCGCTGCTTAAGACGTGCGTATGGTGTGTCCGTTCCACCACATGCGCCGAAGACGTCGGCCATCTCACCAGTAAGGAACGTCTTCAACAGTGGCAGTGCATGATCAATGCTGCCTGCGTACGATGTTTGACAATGCTCCTCGAATCGTCGCAGATACTCCCGCAGGCTGACCACACCTCCGAGTGCGAAGCAGGGAAAGCTGTGAGCCTGCTGAAGAAGGTGCGTGCAGGGGAAGCAAAGGCCTCCGGTTGCCGTGGTCTTGTGCCGTTTCTTCTTGTCATGATGGGTAATGTGCCAACGTTTTCCTGGGGTGCATTGCCAGACCTGGCGATTCCGCTGCAGCTGGGATGCTACGAAACGCTGCTCATCGTCCGACAAGCTCGTCGATGCGGCGCATGGCCTCCTCCAGCCGACTCTCCAGACGACGAACGTAGCTCCTCTCACGTTCTGGACGTTGCACCTGTGAGCCCTCCGAATCTGAGGAAGACATGGTGCTGTACAGTAGTTCAGGTAGGCGACTGGCGCCAGCGAGGCAGGCGCCGACGATGCAGGCGACAGGCACCGACGAGGCAGGCGAACGTCGCCGACGACGCAGACGACAGGCGCCGACGAGGCGTCAGGCGATGACGAGGCAGGCGCCAGGCGCCGACGAGGCAGGCGACAGACGCCGACGACGCAGGCGACAGGCGCCGACGAAGCAGACGACTGGCGCCAACGAGGCCGACGAGGCAGGCGGACGTCGCCGACGATGCAGGCGAACGTCCCCGACGAGGCAGGCGACCGGCGCCGAAGATACAGGCGACAGGCGCCGACGAGCAGGCGACGAGCAGACGAGGCAGGCAAACGTCGCCGACGAGGCAGGCAACGCCACCGACGACGCAGGCGACAGGCGCCAACGATGCAGGCGACAGGTGCCGACGAGCAGGCGACAGGCGCCGACGAGGCAGGCGAACGTCGCCAACAACGCAGGCGACAGGCGTCGACGAAGCAGGCGACAAGCGCCGACGATGCAGGCGACAGCGGATGACAACACCGTCGAACAACTTGTGACATCAGGTAAGTGACGTCACTGTTGAACGGGCAGATGACGTCACTGTCGAGCGGGCTGGTGACGTCACCGTTGAGAAGGTTGGTGACGTCACAGTTGAACGGGCTGGTGACGTCACTCGAATGGGATGATGACGCGGTCGTAGCGGCAAGACGAGGACGGCACGATCGAAGCGGCAGATGAAGGGCACAGTCGAAAGCAGGCAGTGACGGCACAAGTCGAGTGCAGGCAGATGAATGGCAACAGTCGAAGCAGGCAAGAACGACGGCACAGTCGAAGCAAGGCAGATGATGGCACAGTCGAAGCAGGCAGATGACGGCACAGTCGAAGCGGGCAGATGACGGCACAGTCGAAGCAGGCAGATGACGGCACAGTCGAAGCGGGCAGATGACGGCACTGTCGAAGCAGGCAGATGACGGCACGGTCATGACTAACGGCAAACTTCACCAATCACCGGTCACTTATCACATGCACTCGCTCCGGCAGTACAGGCGACGGTATCACCGCTGCAGCACCAGTTCAGCAGCAAAAGTCGAAGCGGGTAAGATGGGACGGCACGGTCGTGACTAAACTCAGGCGAACTTCACCGATCACAGGTCACTTTCTTCACAATGCACTCGCTCCGGCAAATGCAGGCGACGGTATCACCGCTGCAGCATCCGAGTTTTCCGACGCAGCAATCAGCTTGTATCCCGGACGGAGCCCCCAGAAAATGTTGGCGTTCCAACATTTACTTCTGCTGTCAGCAGGGAAAACTCGATGTATGCTGCAACTTGCTATATTATCCTCCAGCAACCAACCGCACCTCACGAGCCCCGGCACCGAACAACTCTCCTCTGCGCTCCGCGCCCCGCCCGACCTCCATCAGCCGCAGGCGATGTGGGCGGCCGGCGCAGGGGCGCAGCCAGCGCCGGCGATCGAGGGAGGACGGTTGCCAGTGCAGCGGTCGGCCACCCGAGCCGCCGGCTCGGCCCGCCGCGCAGTGGTGTAAACATCACATAGTACGCTCTACTACAACATTAATAACATTTGTCGAGGAGCGAAATTGTATTCAACCACCGACGTGGCCCTCCCATGATAAAATCCTGCCTACCGTGCCTGCCTTTGCCACACCAACTTGCAATAGGTTCCTACGCCCTTGCTCTAGTGTCCTCGATATTGAAATTGAGGCTAAAATTATCTGAATCCTTTCGATTTGCCTGTATTTGAGCTTTCCAGTGATTTCTTTGCATTTATCGTCACCTTTATGCTTTTCGAGTTACAGGACATTCAATTTCCCGAAATAGCACTGACTGCAATGGCGGAAGGTGCCGATGGATACGAATGACGTTTGTTCTGACGTCATGACCACGTAAAATCACCGGATGCCTCTACCTCCTATATATATATGGCCTTGCCAAAAATATGTATTCAGCGACGTTCGATTTTTAGAATATCGTAATTAGAACATGCGCTTAATAACTCTGATATCATTGAGTAAAGGTAGATAAAGGTAGAAGACTCGTAGAACAGACTATAGTTATTTTTATGGGTCTGGTATCAAAATGAAAAGTGAAAAACATATGAAGAGCTTTCTAAAAGATACCTGTCTGCTAATCAATACAATTAAAATAAATAAATGTGCTGTATTTAATTTCGTTTGCCGCGTGGTTTATAAGCGTTATATATTTCCGTGACCCTTTTCCCAGTACACCTTTTCTATACATGCGTACCCAATCAGTCAATTTTGCCACCCCTGGCAAAAATCCGTGGCGCCGCCCCTGGTTACAACTCCTAATGACCGTTATCTGCAGTTTGACCTCCATGACCTCAGATGACCTTGAGTTCACCCAAGCTAATCTACAGCTTAGAATGGTACTCAGAACTGTCAGATACACGAATCATACCGATTTATAAATTGCCTATGCGTTTAATATCGCATTTTTGCGAGAAAATTCCNAAGGTCACCATCCGAAACAGATTTTTGAAAGTCATGCGACACATGTTTTATGGGCTGTTTTATGCGTATAAATCGATAGTGATAATCAAGGCACTATAGTAGCTCATTTAAATGAATTGTCAGGCTGAGGTCAAATGAGGTTAAATGTTTTAATTGATAAATCTTAACAAAAAGGTCATGTTTTTTTACCAGTTTAATTGCAGAAATACATTGCTGACATTTATTTGTCTTTATCTTGTCAAAATAAGCCAAAAAACGCAATTCAAACAATTATGTCATCACCCAGCCAGCAACCCCGGTCCGATCCCAAACGGGATTTCCGGACTTCCACTCAGCCATCCCGGTCGGGATCAGATCGGGATGGGTTCGGGAAATGAGACGCTTCGTGCGGGCTGAGGCGGTCCGGAATTCCCGACTTTGCCCGTACGGCCGCTTGGGAAGTCCCGCACGTTTCCCGAGCCACGCATGGCAAATACACATTGAAAAGGTGCCATCCCAATCGGGATATCCCAACCTGCTCCGCACGGACGGTCCGGAAATAAATCGTTATTGGCATTGGTGCGATGGGCACGGAGATTTTACCAAACGGCGTAACCAAGCGTCACCAGTGTTCAGGAACAGGGAACTGCCATAGTTGGTAGAAATTAAGAGATCATATATTTTTCTGTATTTTTTTCGTTAGGAAAATACTGCTTCAGCCCGTTTAGACCATTACGCTGTTGGCGTTCCAACATTAACTTCCGCTACCAGCAGGGAAAACTCGATGTATGCTGCCACTTGCTGTATTAACCGCCAGAAACCAAACGCACCTCACAAGCCCCGGCACCGAACAACCTCTCGCTACGCGCCCCGCCCGACCTGCCATCAGCCGCAGGCGATGTGGCCGGCCGGCGCAGGGGCGCAGCCAGCGCCGGCGATCGAGAGAGGACGGCTGCCAGTGCAGCGGTCGGCCACCCGAGCCGCCGGCGCGGCCCACCGCGCAGTGGTGTACACATCACACAGTACGCTCTACTACAGTACCCCCTCCACACCACTGCGCGGTAACTCAAGAAATCTTATTAGATATGCACAAGACAATGACTAAAAACAAAAACGAAACCCAGAACAAGCAACACTATACAAACGCCTGAAGTAACAGAGTCGCTAGTCCATTATATAGTCCTTGAATCTCACTGGCGGACTGTGTACGCGCTGAGACCGGCGCAGTGAAGGCACGTCAAATCGCACCTTCATGCATCCACGCAGTCCAGGTGACGTCTGCTGCCCGGACGCGCGAGTCGCCACCGGTGACATACCCGTCACTGCATCAGCCGTCAAATGTAGTAAACCGGCCCGGGAGGACAGCGACGGTGACGTGCCCGTTGCCGCATCAGCTCTCGATTGAGGCGACCTGACCAGCGAGGCCCTCGAGAACGGCGGCGGTGAGGTCCGCCGGGCAGCCTCCTCCTCACACACGGTCTCCTGTGCGCCTCTCGAGGCCTGACAGCCGGGGGAATGACGCTTTGAAGTCCCCGATGGCCGCACAGCTGAGGCTACTGCAGTTGTGTTCCCCTGCGAACGTTCAGGGACTGCTCTGGCGAGATCGTGGACACGGCGGCATGCTCGCAGCAGGTAAGCTGGCGGCTTCTTCCAGGATCGCAGCTGCGAGTGATGAACACGTCTCTCTTGTCCATCTTCCGATTTCCACGTAGGTAGTGACGCCATTGTTTGTTCATCGCGTTATCAGTGAGCGGGCCATCGTAGCGGCGCTGGAACTTGTTGACCAGAAGGGTTTCCAGGATGGTGGACTTTTATTTCTTGACGAGTTCGCCTATTGGAATGGTGCAAACTCCGGATGAACCAGGCCTTCCAGGAGTCTGCGTTTCCGAGGTCACGATGGGGGCTGCTGACGTCCACCGTGCTGGTGTCGAAGGAGGTACCGTGCTGTGAATCCGAGTCAGATGGGGCTGCTGACGTCACCGTGCTGGTGTCGAAGGAGGTCATCCGTGCTGCGTGATCCGAGGTCACGATGTTTGGCTGGCTGACGTCACCGTGCTGCGTGTCGCGAAGGAGGTCGGGGTGGCTGTGATCCGAGGTCCACGATGGGGGCTGTGACGTCACCGTGATGGTGGTCGAAGCGAGGTCCCGTGTGGTGACTCGAGGTCCGATGGGGCTGCTGACGTCACCGGCCTGTGTGAAGGGGTACCGCGTGCTGTGATCCGAGGTCACGATGGGGCTGCTGACGTCACCGTGCTGGTGTCGAAGGAGGTCACCGTGCTGTGATCCGAGGTCACGATAGGGCTGCTGACGTCACCGTGCTGGTGTCGAAGGAGGAACTCAGCGGGAGATTCCTTCAGCTCAGAGTGATGAGTGGTACGGCGAAGATGACGCCGAGCACCACCACGGTTCGTGCAACAGATAGGCGCGTGAAGCGTGGTCATTTCACCAGACTCCATTCAGTGCTTCATTCTAACCTTAAAATACCTCGGGGATCAGTAAAGACACTGGCAACTAAATCACTGGACTGTGCTGTATATATGATATGATGCGCCAACAAAGGTCATAAAACAGCGACTTAGCAACTTACTGACTGACTGACGACGGTTACCGTCTGACGGCTACAGCTGCGGCAGGGCTGCCATCGAAGCATTTATGTCGTCACAAATCTGTGCACCGTGGCAATGGGCAAGGTTAAAATTACTGCCCATAACAACGGTCACAAATAATAACGACACGAAGTGCTGTTTCGTCGAGATGTGGCCAGCCGACAGGAATTTCATCCCTGATGAACTGTTTGAAGAAATTGTTCCACTCATAGACGTAGATGTATGTACACTAAGAAATGTGATAGTTAAGGAATAACGATAGGTGTTACACATCCCATACACTGCTAAAACAAAAATCAGTCTGCGAAGTAGGAACTTCACAAAAGTGGGGGTCAGGGCAACTTTTAATCTCGTCTTGAGAGAAGTCCTTCCATATGGAAGATGTATTTATATATATATATAAGCTCGTCTCTTTCAAATTTTCACTAAGCAGAATCGCAAAATCAAATATTGTATCAAAATTGCGTAAAGCCCCCCGACTTTTTTCTACGCCTATGTAGTCAATTTCTAATTTTCGAAAACCGGTGGAATGCATGGGCTGCGCCAGCGGGGGGGGGGGTGGACGTCGGGACCGATCCACATCAACTAAAAGTTGGGGGACATGTTCTTTTGTGTGTCTTTTGTGTCATGTGTCTTTTGTCCCCCCCCCACACTTTGAGTTAATAGTGTATCTTCTTACTGGTTAAAATCCACGTGGTTGGTAGTGCTGTCACAAGATCGTCTTCAAGAACTTCTCTCTTTTGGACTTCTGTAAACTTGAAATATAATGTCAGATAATGTCTATCTATTTTATTGAAGTGCTATATCTTCCATTAAATGAGATCCAATTTTTGTACTGGGTCAACTTGCTGCGGGTGGTCACTTCTTGTGCCCGTTGCCAATAGCTTCAGCTAAATAAAGGCTTGGGGTCGATTTCGGGGTCGGAGTCGACTCACTCCGGACGGTCGGAGTTGCCTGAAAACCGATCGACTCTCCATATCCCTGTCACCAACACAGCCGGTGATCCAGCTGTGCACAACATCACTGAGTACGCGCATCACATTGGGCTCTAATTATATGGAAGGTAAATTCATTTTAATTGTATAAATTGCCTCCAAATCTGCTGCTGGTCGTTTCAGCTTCAAGAATAAAGCATAGCTGGTGATTTTCTTGTAGTTAAGAGAAAGGTTACGTTTCTTTGTTTAATTATTATTTTCAAAAATGCTTTGCTTAAAGGGAGAGTGCAACCTCGCGGACCGATATATAGTTTTTGGTGTGTATCGGTAGATTAAGCGTGTTCGATTTCACCTGCAAAGTCTGGTTCCCGAAACTGACCTCGTTAGATCAAAAAAGACCTTAGCACCTCCAATGATTGGCAATCATTCGTAAAACTGAAATCGCATCCGCACTATTTTGAATCGCTTCTTTGCGGGCTATAATTTTCTTTTGAATATTGCAAATTGAACATCACCATTCCGTCAGTCAGCTTAAAAAATAAAAAGCGTATGCAGTTAATTATATTGTCAACAATGTTTTTTAAATAATTTAACAGCCATAATAGCAAGAATATTTGAGGCTCGACTTTGAGCTGTAACAGTTAAGTGACATTACCCTCTAACACAGATAGACATTTCAAGGTCAAGTTGCGGCGAATTCAGACTATGGCTTTGGGCGGGGAGCTATTGGGTGATACAAACCGGTAGTGAGTTTCGGAAAACTTTCAGCAACTGTACATATTGCTGATGACAGATTAATTCCAGAAACGAATTGAATCACGGATTTTGCTTCCCCTCATTCGCAAAGCAAGTGATACAAACGATACAGTTTAATATGAAAGAATAATTAATGGACACGGCGCATCAGCTATACGTAACGACATCTAGTGGCAAGTATCTAAGTACTAGTTCATGCCTCCAAGTACGCCATCGCCCATCAAGAGCGGCTCGTCATGGATTTAGTGCTGTGCAAAATCGGGACTAAGATTTTGGAGTCAGAAAAATATAAAATGCTTTGCCGATACATTGCTTTAGAGCAAGTTTGAGCAAGAGCTTACCTACATTATGATTAATTCCCTGCATTCGTTTAAGCTGCTTTTAGAAATCCTCCCGAGGTGGCACTATCCCTTTAAATAGTTCAGTAATTCCCATTTTAATACTGGACGGTTCGGATGGTCAAAAGTCGTGTTTATAACAACTTTCCTTCTTCTGAAACTATATACAAATAATTGCAGCAACTCTGGGTCGCTCAGCTGAGCTGGACGTTTGATGTTGAATCAAATAGCATTATAATACATTACAATACAAGCACACGCTTCCCAGATGGCACAGCTCCATCCGAGACAGAGTGCTCTCCACTCACTTCACGTCGCCAGAGTCCTGCGCTGTCTTCCGCTGCAGGTCGGCCGTGCCGGGATGGCCGGCCAGTCGCCCCGATCTGTGCCCTGGCCGCTGTCACACTGACACTGCTGGCCGCCGCGTCGGCCCCCTATTTCTACAAACGCGCCTGTCGACAATTACAGGTCTCGTTTGGGTAGCAATCTCGGCGCTAACGAGTGCCGACGCATCTGTCACAGATGATCGGGCAATTAGTGATAAGTGACGCTCCCGGAACAGTCGATCCAGGGCTATTACTTCAGGCACCGATAGTTTTCTGGAGGGTGACTTGTTTTCGGTGTAAAACGCCTGTCAGGTTGGGTAATACCAGCTTCAAAGCATTACTTGTTCATAAGTCAGGGACTCATCTAACATTTAACTGGGGGGAGTTAAACCCCCAAGTCAGAGCTCCAACCCCCAGTCGAGCTGAAATGCGGTCACTGGGGGGGGGGGGGGCGGTGCGACTGGCGCCAGCAGTCCACAAATGCATGCCTGACGCCTTCAATGTCTTGAGCCGCCAAAAAAGTAACGTTTCAATTGATGATATGAACGCCAATATAGATAGTCTGGTGGACAACCTGCTTTAACTCTTGCCAGTGTAGGGGGATGCCACCCCTCGGTTTTCCTAGAATAACTCACGTAAATATCAACTGATCGCAAATGAAGCTTGTAGTACCCTACAGTTACCCCGTTTACATGAGCACAAACTTACGGATCATTTACGTCAAATTCCGGTAAACGTCAGTTTCGGCTCATGTAAACGGGTTTCAAGCGCTGCCAAACTTACGGAGATTTGTATGTAAATTTCCGCTTCCAACAATGGGAAATTTCTGCTAAGGCGTCATTTCACCACTTAAATGGGAAATTTTACGGTCTCTTTTTGATTTGTATAAATGCAACGATTATGTTTTTAGTATCAATATCATTTATTTTAATTCTAAAATAGTTATATTTATTTGCCAAGAGATGAAATCCTCATCAAAATAGGGTTATTAATTACATGATTTCCTCTCATTCTCTATTGCGGCCATTTTACAAATCTTGCGGGCGGGCCATTGGGCATGTGGAAATTGAAGAAAAAAAAAGAAATGGAAATTGTCGAAGCGTTTGGTACAGCGTGTAATTAGTCGATGGTGTTAGGCAACTAATGAATGTAATGGGCGCCATATAACTATTTTGTTGCGGGCCCTAAAGCCCCAATCATCATCATCATCTAATGAATGTAATTAAAAATATGTTGGAAATATGGATGCATCATGCAAGCTGCGCCATAAATGGCACGCACATGCCGCCGTCCGCACAAACTGACACAAACTTTAAACTTACGTAAATTTGGCCGCACTCGCGGAACGGAAAATTTCGTTCCCGGAACGGAATTTTCCTATTCAGCCTCACTGTAAACGGGTGGGCAAACAATGGAAATTTACGAACCTGAAACTTACGTAAATTTGATACCGGCTCATGTAAACGGGGTAAGTGCCTCAATTTGACACATACGCTGAAAATGTCGAACTTCTAACCCGTATGACCCATGACTTTTTACCTGTTTCCCAAGGTCGTGTTTGACAAAACTGGCGTCGCGTATTCACGATCCTTGAAACATGTGCAGTTCCCGAGTGTTCGTTGTTTAGGAGCATATGTAAAGGTGTTTCTTGGTGGCAGTCGTGGCTTCGGTAGAGATTGCGATCTCGATTGACCTTTTCAGAGGTCAACAGAGGTCTCTGACCTCCGATGACCTCAGATGTCTTTTTTCGTCTTCTGTCCGTTTCTAGTGCAGTTTGTGACGCTGATTTCAATTGTGGGATCCATATAACATGATTTTATGTTCCACTGGGGTCATGCGCTGCCAAAGGTCAATCGAGGTCACCGACCTCAGATGACCTGACATGACCTTTTTAATTTGGCAGTCTTTAGGTCATTTTTGAGTTCTCATTTTTTACGCAATTACGATTTGGCGACATATTTGCTTTGACATGACCTCAGAGGTCGCCTAATGACCCAGGACCTTAAAGTCAAAAGTCAACGGTTTCCGCTCGTCACAAGCAACACGCTCGTTTTGGCATCGAAGCTCTAGCTCAACTAGGAGCCAAACGCCAAGGGGGTCGTACCTCCCTAAACGGTCACGCAGTGATCTTGCCCTACACGGACGAGGGTTAATGGACAGCTATTAATTGAGTGTCCTTAGGCTTGGCTCGATTCACGGTCTGGTTTCAAGACTAAAATTGTGTTTTCCACGACCCAAAATAATAATAATAAAATCACGCCGCTTCGTGGCGTCTCATCAGTGACCATTGTCATAACGAAGCCATCGTCATCGTCTTCAGTTCGTCGTACAGCTGAATTGAATGAATGTCATTTTTTGCTTATTATCCTCTACATGGCCGACTGCCTATATTTCTGGGTCTTATCAGCAGGGGCGTCGCCACGATATTTTGAGTGGGGGGGGGGACGGACACTGGTGGATCCAGCCGTCGGTTTGGGGCAATTTTTTGGCAAAAGGGTACCCCATTTTTGTCTCCCCGGATTTGGGCCGGTCACCTTTTTTGGTATAAGAGCATAAAAAAACGCAAAAGCGATTGACCTTGTAGCATACATGCTACAGAATATACACTTATAAGTAGTAATAACGCTAATCTCAAACCGACTCGCGGTGGTGTCGCCGAAAATTTAAAGTAGGGGCCAGATAAAATGACGAAAAAACTTCTTTGCAGCATTTCAATATGAATTTCCATGTTATAGTAGATACCTATTTAAATTATTAAGCGCCGCGAAGCGGCGCGAAATTTTTACGGGTTTGCCTGATAAAACCCAGAAATATAGACGGTGGGCCTCCGGCGTTGTAGATTTTAAGTGGTTAAGACAAATTTGAAAAAGCATTGGCGAAACTTGCCGCAAAGCAGTGTGAAATTTTCCGGTTTGTTTTACTGCGGATAGCTGGATTTTGACCGCTTCAAAGGCATTTTGACGATAAATTGTTATTTTTTTGATCAATTGTTAACTAATGCCATACAATACAATTTCGATTCATTATGAACCAATTTTTTTCAGAAGCTTCTTATATCCATATTTATCTCAACCACGGTTAAAACACGTGGGAAAGAAAAGACTATAGAGTCAAATGTGGTAGGGACAGGCATAGAACAGACAGACACTATTTTGTATTAGAAAACATTACACAAAGTGTGCCGTAAACAACCAACAGAGCCCATTTCGCGCCATGCCTCATGTCTGTCTGCTGTCGAACGCTTGTTTCAGTTTGTGCCAAATTTCCTCTCAAAGGGAAAAAAGTCAAAAGGGGAAAACGGCCGGCAACATGCTTTTTCAACCGCATACGATTTGAAAAAAAATTCCGATTGTTTCGAGTGAAGTGCAGGATAAAATGCCTGGGAGGAGACTGTCAAAACTGGAGGGGGATAATCCCCCTCAGCCTAACGGCTGGGGTGACGGTGTCCCTCGCGTCCCCCCCCTGTGGCGACGCCCCTGCTTATCAGGCAAACCCGTAAAAAATATTCGCGCCGCTTGGTGGCGCTAAATAACAAGTATCAACCATGCAAATCCACATTAAAATACTGTCAAGGTTTATATATATTCAAACAAAGTGAGTTACAATTTTCGCCATTTCAGCCGACCCCCCCCCCATGTTTTTAAAAACTAACGGATTGTGCCTCCAGAGCCCCTGATTGTGTCAATAAAAGTAAAACGAACTAATGGTAAGCATTGGCGGATCCAGGGAGACATTTAGGGTCATGCCCCCCAGCAAAGATACTGAAACCATGATTTGCCCCTCCCTCCTAAAATAACGGCTGGACCTACAGTTGCTGACGGGTTGACGGTTGCGCTCTACCCCCTACCCCCGGTCAACAACTTTTGGCAACGACTGACGGCCCGCTAACCCCTCCCCCGCTCAATATCCTTTTAAAAATTGTCCACTGGATTTGTCCTCCCCAAAACAAAACAAAACTAGATCCGCCAGTACTAGCAAGTACCGGTTGTTAAAAGTGCGCAACGCTATTTTAACTTGAAATATTTTTCGATAGGAATGCTCTTATGCAAAATGTGATGAATTTACAATATTTTTTGGCCTTGTCTGTCGATTGCAAGGAATAACTCAATTTTGTGTGGAAAAAGGTGAATATTTCCCCTGAAAATTTGGTTTTCCACGTCCTAAAATTAACCTTTCCACGCGGTTTTGCGGCGTTACATCTATGGCCATCGTTATAACGAAGCCATCATCATCATCTTCAGTTCGTCATAACGCTGAATTGAATGAATTACATTCTTAGCTTATTATCCTCTACAAGGCCCACCGCCTATATTTCTGGGCTTTATCAGGCAAACAATCAAAATTTTCGCGCCGCTAGATGGCGCTCAATAAAAGGTATCTTCCTACTATAACATACAAATCCACATTAAAAACTCTGCAAGGGCTTAAATATACGCAAAACATGAGGTTGCATTTTGCTCGTCATTTCAGTCGACCCCTCCAGTGAAAATATCGGCGACGCCACTGATTGTGCCAATCAAAATAAAACGAACTATATGTAGGAATTGGTGGATCCAGGGGAGACATTTAGGCTCATGCCCCCAAAGATCCTGAAACCATGATTTGCACACCTGCTGACGGGTTGACGATGCACTCTACACCCCCCCTCCCCGGTCAACAACATTTTGGCTGCATGATGTGTAAACATCGTGCCTAGCGCCCGGCAGTTTGTACATTCTTCTGACCAATAGATGCATTGGACTTACTCAAATCTAGTTTCATACTAGAGTAAAATACCACTAGATCATAATATATGAAGGTATGAATGAATGTAAGGTGCCCCAAGTATATCTGGCAACTAAACTTGTGGAAATAGGTCGCCAAATTAATGCTCCGTGAAGTGAAGTATCCTGTAGCGCGTTACTCATTGTAATGGCATTGATTTTACATTCAACGCTAAAACGCGGGCACAATTCTCAACAGAGTGCAATGGAACTTAGATAGAGATGTTTCTTCGTGTATTGGCTTTGTAGATCTACAGATCATATTTAATAACTCGAATACTTGTAGATATATCGAATCAGGCACGTAGCCAGGATTTTTATCAAGGGGGCACGTCGGAAAAAATCAAATTTTGCGCCTAAACCATACGCTGCTGACCGGGGGGGGGGGGAGGGGGTACGGTCGGGTCGTCAGATAATTTAATTCTATCAAGTGTGAATTTATTTTGTTTATTTGTTTAGGGGGGCATGGCCCCCTCACCTTGGCTACGTATCGAATGAAATATGCGGCAAGATCCCGCTCAGAGAGCAGTTTTCAGCGGATTTGCAAGTAAAACTACGAGGAACATATAGAATATAACTCAAAATCGCGGGCACAGCCTCAAAGCTAGAACCTTGCAAGCAGCACGGTTGGATTTAAAATTGATTTTTCCATCTGATTCCAGAGAACATATTTGATGAGATACATAGTTGTTGTACAATCAGCTGAAATTTGACATGAGTGGTCCAATTCCTCGCGCCCGGGCGCGACAGCCGCCATAACACAGCCACCCGGGCGCGGCGGCCGCCATAACACAGCGCACATCCAGAGCGCGGCGGCGCGCCACACATCAAGCCGCCCGGCGCGACAGCCACGGCCATAAGACACACGTTCCCAGCCCGTGTAACGGAGCGCGACACGCCGCCATAAACACAGCCACCCGGGCGCGGCGGCCTAGCCATAACACAGCCACCCTGGTGCGCAGACAAGCCGCCATAACACAGCACTGATCCCGGGCGCGCGGCCGCATAACACGCCACCCGGGCGCGGGCGGCCGGCATAACACGCCCCGAGGCGTCGGCGGCCCGCCTAACACAGCCACAACACAACACAACACAGAATTGAACATGAGTGGTCGTTCCTCGCGCCCGGGCGGCGAAACAGCCGCCATAACACAGCACCCGGGCGCGGGGCCGCCATAACACAGGCCACCGGGCGCCGACAGCACGCCTATAAAACACATGCACCGAGGGCGCGGGGCCGCCATAGAACACGGCCACCCGGCGCGCGAACGCGCCATAACACTCAGCCCCCGGGCGCGGTCGGCGCGCATAACAGCCACCCGGGCGCGAAAGCCGGAACCTCATCAACAACAGCCACCCGGGCCGCGGCGGCCGCCATAACTACAGCCACAGCACGGGGCGCGGCGATCGACGCCATTAAACGACAGCCAACGCCGGAGCGCCGGCGGCCGCCATAACACTGCCACCCGGCGCGACGGCGGCCGCCATAACACAGCCACCCGGCGCGCGACAAGCATAACACGAGCAACTCCGAGGCGACAGCTGCCACAGAAGCACCAGCACCCCGGGCGCGGCGGACCAGCCATAACACAAGACCCAGCGCGGGCGGCCGCCAATAACCAGCCCCGGCGCGAACAAGCCCGCCATATTAAACAGCCAACCCGGGCGGGCGGGGCCGCCATAGACACAGCCACTCCGGGCGCGGCGGCCCGCCATAACACAAGCACCCGGGCGCGGGGGGGGGCCCCCGGGGCCCCCTGCCCCCCCAGCCCATAACACAGCCCAGCCACGGGGGCGGAGCGGCCCGCATAAAACAGCACCCGGCCGGGCGCGGCGGCCGCCATAATCAAGACACAGCCACCCGGGCGCGACAGCCTGCCATAACATCAGTCACCGGGCGCGGCGGCCGCATAACACGGCCACCCGGCGCGGCAGCCGCCATAAACAGCCACCCGGGCGCGACATGCCGCCTACACACAGCCCACCCGGCGCGACAGCCGCCATAACACAGCCACCGGCGCGACCGCGCCATAACACGTCCCCGGCGCGGCGGCCGCCTAACACAGCCACCCGGGCGCGGCGGCCGCCATAACACTAGACCACCCGGGCGCGACATAGCGCATACTGAAACAGGCCACCCCGGGCGCGGCGGCCGCCATAACACAGCCACCGGGCGCGGCGGCCGCCATATACAACAGCCACCCGGGCGCGGTGGCCGCCATAAACAGCCAGCTCCGGGCGCGACAGCCGCCAACACCTAAACACACGTCAGCACCCGGGCGCGGCGGCCGCCATAACATCGACAGGAGCCACCCGGGCGCGGCGGCCGCCATAACACAGCCACCTCGGGCGCGAACGCCGCCATAAACACAGCCACACCGGCGCGAACAGCCGCCATAAACACAATAGCACGCACGGGCGCGACACACGCCATAAACACAGCCCCCCGGCGCGACGAGCGCAATGTAAACACAGCCACCCGGGCGCGGCCGGCCCGCCATAACAGCACCCGGGCGCGGGCGGCCGCCATAACACACGCACCGGGCGCGCGGGCATAACACAGCCACGCCCGGCGGCGACATGCCGCATAACACAGCCACCCGGGCGCGGGTCGGCAGCATATACCTAGCCCACCCGGGCGCGTGCGGCCGCCATAACAGCCAACGCCGGCGCGACAGCCGCCATAAACACAGCCCCGGGCGCGACACGCCGCCATAATACACAGGCCAACCCGGGCGCGACAGCCGCCATAACACAGCACCGCGGGCGCGGACAGCCGCCATAACATCAGCCAGACCGGCGCGCGGGCCGGGCCGAGTAAACACAGCCACCCGGCGCGCGACACGTGGCCGCCACTATACACAGCACCGATCTGGGGGCGCACAGCCGCAGCATTAACACGAGACCGACCTGCTCACGGGCGCGGGCGGCCGCCATAAGCCGATCACGCCCACGGCGGGAGCGGACCGCCGCATAACACAGCCACGCGCGGGAGTCAGATCAGCCGCCCATATATCATAAGCCACCCGCGGCCTGCCAGAACACACAACAGCCACTACCGGACGCTGAAATTACGCACTAAGCGCCACCGGCGCGGCGGAGCCATATAGGCACCACCAGCCACCCGGGCGCGACAGCCGCCATAACACAGCCACCCGGGCGCGGCGGCCGCCATAACCGGGGCGCGGCGGCCGGCTGCCAGTCGCTAGTATCGTGTTTGACACAGCATGTGGCTGACGGCCCGCTACCCCCTCCCCGTTCAACAACTTTTTGGAAATACGCCACTGGATTTACCCCCTCCCCCTAAAAAGGCTAGATCCGCCAGTGAGACAGTAGGCCCCTTGTATTAGATAGGAGACCCGTCTGCGGTGCTAGACAGGAGGGCCCCTAGGCTGGTAATATAGATAGGAGGTCACCTGGTGGGGGAGGAGAGGTGGATCCATGGCCCTGCCCCTGGGAAAGGAGGCCCCTGCGACTTTGCCCCCACCCCTCCCCAGGTGGAATCTGGTGGCACCGCCCCTGCCCCCGGTACCAGACAAGAGGCCCACGGTACCAGACAGAACTCAGGACGCCCCTGGAACTAGACAGGAGGCCCCCGGTACCCATCAAAGGCCCTGTGCCTGCCAGGGGCCCCACTGAAAATTAATAGGAACGGTCCAGAAAATCTCAAATCGGAAGCCCCCCTACCTACCAATCTACCTCAAAATAAGAAAACTCACTGGATTTTGCCCACTCCATTTTGAGAACGCCCTTATTTCGCTTTTATATTCATATATGTATTCATATATGTATTAATGTCTCGAAATCGGTCAAGGGGGATCACTCCCATCGCCCCCTCCCTTTGTATCCGCACCTGGTTCAAATGGGAAGGCTACGAAGTCAAATTATTGCCTGCCTGTACCTTGGATTCAAACTGCAAACCTCCAGCTCTGNCCCTTTAAGCCCAGAAATGCTCGGTCCGATGTGGGCTTAATAAGCGGCGTCTACTGTAGTTACTTATACTTATATAGTGTGGAATTTAAAAGAACACTTGGCCTCACGGATCCGAACAATACTTAGCTTCTTAGCTAGATCCTCTTCTTCAGTCTTTGATGTGGATAGTGTACATGTCATGAACCCAATGTCTGTCAAATCTAGCCTCGAAAGCGTTGATGCTGGGGGCGTCGATCACCGAGGGCGGCATCGCGTTCCACTCGTTGATTACGCGCACGCTGAAGGCGTTCCGTCGGACCCTGGAGACTGCCCTGGGCTTCAGCAGCTTCAACTGGTGACCCTGGGTTGTACTAGTAGTTGCAGTAGCGGAGAACTTCGTCGCGTCGACGTCAACTCCCTGCCTCAGCACCTGATACACCGTGATCATATCGCCACGGCGACGACGATAGTACAGCGACGGCAGTTTGAGAACCCGTAGTCTCTCCTCGTACGGGCGGTCACGGACGCTGGCGACCAGTCTAGTGGCTCGCCTCTGCACACGCTCTGATGATGATGATGATGATTGGGGTTTAAGGGCGGGCCGACAACTAAGGTCATATGCCGCCCATCTGCACACGCTCGATGCGCTTCTGATCTTTCCGGTTAAAGGACCCCCAGACCGTGTTGGCGTATTCTAGGTGAAGTCGAACCATCGCCCGAAACAGCAACAGCGGGGTGGTTTCGTTGATGACGCTGAAGGATCAACGGATGACTGCCAAGATGTGCGACGCCTCGGAGATTGCCGCAGCCGCCTGCTCTCGGAACTTCAGATGGCAGTCACGTAAAACCTTCAGATAGAATCCACGTAAACCCCCCATGGTACCTTTCTCTAGATGTTGGATTCAGCATGAACGTCCTGCATGTGGGTTACACTGGTTTGAGCATGCGTCTTCAACAGGTGCAGGCCTTGCACTGATCACGGTTGAATAGTGAAGCTGCCACCGTTCGCCGAGAGGGGCGTCCAGGTACTCTGAAGAACTTGGATGTCGAAGGCTGGCATGACAACTGGTGACAATGAGAGATGTCCACTGATGCAAATGCGCACAAGCTGATCTGGAGAACCTGAAAAGCTTGGTCAGAAAAGTGGCAGTTGCACTTTAACGAAAATAAATGCAAAGTGATGCATCTTGGTAGACCACTTGATGCAGAAACCTTATCGGCTTGGGCAAACAGTCATAGGCCGTCACCGAAGGCGAAAGAGATTTAAGGCGTCCTTGTAGACAGCGAATTGAAATTTCAGCTTCATACAAGGACAGTGAAGAAAGCAAATCAGGTTCTTGGGATAATCCAGAGGGCACTTTTCAACAAGAAATGAAAAGCATGATTCTGCCACTGTATAACAACGATGGTACGACCAATCCTGGAATATCGGAACGTGGTCTGGGGCCCCATCTATGAAACTGATAAGTTGAGGATTGAAAAGGTTCGAAAGAAGGGCCACTCGCTTAATTCCTGAAGTCAATTATCTATCGTATGAAGAACGACTGCAAATATGAGATATTCCATCTTTGTATCATCGCCGATATCGAGGAAGAATATGGATCCAAATGTGCAAAATCATGAAAGAGGATTGACAAATCTACTCGGGTCAGTTCTTTCAACACCGAGGTTCCGGATGACGGAACCGTGTCATAACTCAAGTCAACAAGCCAGAGTGCGACTGATTAGACTCGTCACACTTTGTTTTATGCTAGCATAGGTGCTCAGTAATTGAATTGCACTCGTCATTGAGATTCGGAAAATGTTTACCACAGTTTAAAAATGGTTCAGATGCATGGCAAACAAACAGCTCACAAGTTAACCTCGTAGTCCGCGATTTCCCAAGTGTCATTCCAATGAATGTGGCGTAATTATGTTAAATACCAGTAGACACGCCTTAAACGGCGAATGGACGCACGCACTCGAGTCCAATAAAATTCGCGTAAATTTATCACCCGTCCAACGGAGGTTCGTCCACTTGTGGGCAAAGCATAGCTTTTTCAATTATTTTTGACTATGTGTTTGTTTTGCCGTCGCAAATAAATATCCGAACCTAAATCGATACTTTGAGAACTAAATAGTTTGGTGTATCGCTTGATTTTCAAATTTGCAATTATATACAGCTTCAATGTTTGTAGGGCCAAAAAAACATTTGGGTGGCGTATTAGATGGATTTGAATTGCGGCTTTGACAAGCTAGCATCATTTTTATCGTCCTAGCACCCTTTGGTTTTGAGAAGCTACGGCGTTGTAAGTGAAGGAAATGTTATAGAATCGTCAATAAAACAATATTAATCAGCAGATTTATTTAACTAGCGAAATACTGCATTCAAACCTCAATTTTTGCCATGCATTTTAGAAGACCGCGGTACATAGGTCTTACAGAATTGGTGTTTGGTTTCATCGGCTTCAGCGTCAATAGTTGCATCGAGCACTGATTAAATTGTGAAGACGTCATAAAACAACCTATATTTTGCGTTGTAATATGCCAGTAACTTTGGCACGTTTCCACGCGACCGCTGAATTCGACCCAATCTGTGCATACGCCGAGTGTGGATCGTTTCTCTACGGCGTCTGTGTTTGCCCGTGTCTTTGCGAACTTTTGGTATGCCGAGATCATACGGTCGTATACAACGAAATTTTTGTAGGTAATTTTGTGGACGGAACAGGGGGTGGCACGTGCGCGCACCGTTGCAGTGTGACCGCAAAGATTAGACCTGTGACAACATACTGCAGTGGTGTGGCCCTCCACCTCACACCACAAATTTTAGCTTATAGGTCCAGCCTGGTTCTCTCAGCTACAGCATAGAGGGATAATACTTTCTGATCACCCTATACGGGGCACGTGTCACGCCGCCATCGCAGCACCCACATCATATGAGAACAAACATGTAAATAATCATCAATGGACATTGCATGGGGCTATCAGATGGCGAAAACGCTTGTCCAATCGGATGCGGGATTCAAAGATATTAGATTCTGACCAGCGTCGCGGATCTGGCGGACCCGGCCGGTGCCCGGCCGGTCGGCCGCTTATATGTGATAACAATCCGATAGTCAATAGAGGACTCGCTCCGCGCTTCGCGCTCGTGTAAATCGACAAGAGCAGGACCAACAGGACTTATGAGCCCTCAACACCTGATAATCAAGTACACCAAGTACATATCTCGGCTGTGTATCTGTATATTTTGGCTGTGTATCTGACTGTATTTTGCTTGTCAGGCACGTAGCCAGGATTTTTATCAGGGCGAGGGGGCACGTAGGTGATAAAATCAAATTTCGCTCCTCGGCCATATGTTGACCGGGGGGGAGGGGGGAGTTTGGGCGTCCAGGTATCTCAATTTTATCTAGTTTAAATTCTGTATTTTCCCTTAGCCTCTGTGCCCGCCCTCCTCTTGGCTACGTCCCTGTTGGTTGTGTATCTGTGTATCTCGGCTATGTATCTGACTGTATCTCGGCTGTGTATCTAACTGTGTATCTCGTCTATTGCTGGCAGGCGGCTGTGCCCGGACATCTCGTTTTTCCAGCAACCGACCGAGTTTCCGTGCCAGGAGGTGGTATGCGGTGACTACCACGAGCGGCTGCACGAGCGCGTCAATCGCGTCTACCTCAGCTCGGCCAACGTGCGCCGGGTCGGCCTTGGCATGAACACGGTCAGTGCGCTGTGAAATTGAATGGGTCTCGTGCCACACTCAGCTGTGCACTGCGCAGCTGTGCACAGCAGCTGTGCACAGCACATGCACAAACACAGTCAGCAGCTCTGACTGTGTCTGTCTGTCTGTCTGTCTGTCTGTCCTCTGTCTGTCTGTCTGTCTGTCTGTCTGTCTGTCTGTCTGTCTGTCTGTCTGTCTGTCTGTCTGTCTCTATCTATATCGATGTATTTATCTATCTATGTATATATCTATCTATATCTATCTATCTATCTATCTATCTATCTATCTATCTATCTATCTATCTATCTATCTATCTATCTATACTATTATCTATCTATCTAAGTCTATCTAATCTTCTATCTATCTATCTATCTATCTATACCTATCTGTCTGTCTGTCGCTGTCTGTCTGTTGTCTGTCTGTCTTGTCTGTCTGTCTGTCTGTCTGTCTGTCTGTCTATGCTGTCTGTTGTCTGCTCTGTCTGTCTGTCTGTCTGTCTGTCTGTCTGGTCTGTCTGTCTGTCTGTCTGTCTGTCTTGTCTGTCTGTCTGTCTGTCTGTCTGTCTGTCTGTCTGTCTGTCTGTCTGTCGTCTGTCTGTTCATGTCTGTCTTCTGATCTTGTCTGTCTTGTCTGTCTGTCTGTCTGTCTGTCTGTCTGTCCTGTCTGTCTGTCCTGTCTGTCTGTCTGTCTGATTCTGTTTGTCTGTCTGTCTGTCCCTGTCTGTCTGTCTGTCTCTTCTATATCGATGTATTTATTATTCTATGTTATAGTATCTATCTATATCTATCCATCTATGACTAGTTCGCGTCGATGATGACGTACAAATATACTATAAATTCTCATTGTGAGTAGTATCCTATATATTATTATCTAATCTTCTATCTATTGGACTAGATGCTTCATCTCTGAAACGTCACTGTAGCACCACATCTCACATTATCTATCTATCTATCTATTGCCAGTCAGCGGTGACATTGACATAGCAAATAATACGCTCTAGCCTACGCAAGTGGTAGATTCCGATTGTGCAGTGTCTGTCTGGTCTGTAAGTCATCGTCGGCTGAGCATGATAGTGGGCGTTGGCGGTCTCGGAGGTTGTCTCGTTATAAGTGCGATGTGCTCGCATCTGGAGCGCCTCGTGACTCGGTACATTCGGAGAGATGTGCACTCGCCAGGGTAGTAGTCGTCGTGAGCTACATTGATTCTGGATAATTAGGCGTGACACTAGACTCTCGATGACTTAGTGTTCTATCCTGTCTGTTCATGTGCTATGGGTGGACGAAATTGCGTGAGACACTATATAGCGTTGCTATGTCAGTAGTCTAGCGCACTTTTTAGTGAGTCTACTCGGATCTGACACCGATAGACAGCACCACTGGCTAGAGAGTATCTTCTGTCTGTCTCTCTGTACTGTCTGTCTGTGTCTGTCTGTGCTGTTCTGTCTGTATCTGTCCTGTCTGTCTGTCTGTCGTCTGTCTGTTCTGTCCTGTCTGTCTGTCTTGTCACTGTCTGCTATCCTGCCTCTGATCCTTGTCTGTCTGTCTCGTCTGATGCATAGTCCGTGTCTGCTGTCCCTGTGCTGTCTGTCTGGTCGTCTGGTCGTGTTCTGTCTGTCATGTACTGGTCTATCGTATCTTGAGGTCTATCGTACTATCTATGCTATCTATCTATCTATATCTATCTATCTATCATATCCGTGAGTCTATCTAGTTTGATCTAGGCTGCTATCTATATATGCTAATTTTATATATATATATATATATATATATATATATATATATATATATATATATATATATCTGAGGCATTCCACGACATTTCGACCAGTCGAAAACACCCTTATCTTTCACTTTTTGCTCAAAAATGGTGTAGAGGGTTATCTTGGGTCTTGAATTCAGCGGTGGAAATATTAGCTCAGATTCTCGAGTTATAGCCTCGGACATTTTGCAGGATCGCGTTGCAGATGTATTTTTTAGGCCGAGAAAGTGCATTTGATTTACCTAAATGTAAAAATACTTGTATGGCTGAATTCGCAATGAAACAAAGATTCTTCTCTGGGATTTTTTCGCGTGACCCTGGATGACCTTGACCACGTGACCTTGTGACATTTTTTTGGTGACCTCAGGTACACCTCTGATTCCAATTTTTCACCTCTCAAAATACTTGTCGAAGTATTGCCTAACAACGCAACAAATACAAAAAGGTGCGTTTTTCCTTTGATGTGCTATCTATATGTGTTTTCGAATTACCCCCAATGGGGAGGGGTAACGGGCAAATATCTGCGAAGCTTTAAGACCGATTTGAATTGTGTCTTCACCATTCGATCTGGCGTGGTCTATACCGGTGCCGTTTATTATTTTGTCCACTTTGGTGCAATCTAAGTGGACCAAATTGGACCAGAACCACCCAAACCACAAACAATCGTTGCAGACGACATCATGCTCCGAACCTATGAGACCGATTCGGGCGGAATCTTCCCCATTCGATCCAGCGTGGTTCAAAACGTTGTGGTTGAGAGTTTTATCTACTTTGATTGAATCTAAGTGGACCACATTAGACCAAAAACGCCCAAAATCGTTGCAGACGTGCTTCGAACATATGGGACCGATTTTGACACGACTTTCACCATTGGATCTGGATTGGTCCAAAACTAGGCCGTTTGGAGTTTAATCGACTTTGATCTATTCTAAGTGGATCAAATCAGACCAAAACCGCCAGTTGTGTTGGCTCCGGTCTAATTTGGTCCACTTATATTGGACCAAACTGGGTAAAACTCAACACGGCACTGTTTTGGATCAAGCCAGATCGAATGGTGAAGATACCGTCCAAATCAGTTCCATAGGTTCTTATCATGACGTCATCTGCAGCGATTTGTGACGTTTTTGGTCTAATTTGGTCCACTTAGATTGAACCAAAGTAAATGAAATTCATAACCACAACGTGTTGAACCACACTAGATCGAATGGTGAAGATACCACCCAAATCGGTCCAATAGGTTTGGAGCATGATGTCTGCAACGATTTTTGGTAGTTTGGGTGGCTTTGGTCCTATTTGGTCCACTTAGATTATACCTAAATGTATAAAATTATTTATGGCACTGTTTTAGACCACGCCAGATCTAATGGTGGAGACTCCGTCCAAATCGGTCTCATAGCTTCGCAGATATTTGCCCGTTACCCCTGCCCCTTGGGGGTAATTGGAAAACACGCACGTATGACAAGTATGGAAATTAGCGGGAAACGCACCTTTTTTGTTTGTTGCGTTGTTAGATAATACATTGACAAGCATTTTGAGAGGTGACAAATTGCAATCAGAGGTGTACCCGAGGTCACACGAGGTCAACGAAAAAAGATCACAAAGTCACGTAGTCAAGGTCATTCAAGATCACGTAAAAAAATCCCTGAAAAGCCTGTTCGTTTCATTGCAAATTCAGCCATACTATTATGATTATTATTATATTATTCTTTGACGATTTTGCCAACAATGTTGATATTGCCTTGAAATGCGTGATTGGAGTGCTATCTAAAAGTGTGATGGGAAATACCGCCTCTCCACTGTTCTGCCATATACAGAAGCCACGAGTGTCGCTGCCGGTGCTGACACCTCTCCACCTGCCTTCTTTCAGAAGGTGAACACCAAGCGACGCCAGCAGGAAGACGACTATGTGGCGCTGCCCGGTGGCCAGGAGGCGCACTGGGAGGTCGTCGAACGCGTGCTCTTCCTGTACGCGAAGCTGAACCCCGGCCAGAGCTATGTACAGGGCATGAACGAAATCATCGGTCCCATATACTACACATTCGCCTCGGACCCGGACGCGCGCTGGCGAGGTGAGACTAGAGTTACACAATTCTGGTCCAAGCGTCCCAGCGCTGGAACCAGAATTGGTTCACGGGCCGCGACTGAAGCTTGTGACTGTGCCAGGGGCTCAGGCGCCATAGGGTTAGCATTGCAGCGCCTTGGACTAAGCTGTGACTTGCCAGCTCATTCCGTGGACCGTAACTAGTCTGTGGACCAAAGGTTAGGATTATGTTACGGTGTAGTGTTGAAACATTCCAGGTGGAAAACGGGCTGGCAGGAACGGGTCCAGAGCCACACTGTCCACCGCTGCAGATAAAACTAACATGTCTGCGGAGCGGGCACAGCCGACATCTATCTTATTCATGTATCAATCTTGTAAGCTCAGTCTCGCCCCTGTATGCTCAGTGGGGTGAAAGCATCGGTCTTCTCACCCATCCGTAGTGGGCAGCCTGGTTCGACGCTCGCTTCGGCCTGCTTGACGAACTATATGCTATCTTCTACTGGGATGCCTGGCGGCCGGTGGCAGCGCGGTCGCACTAAAGGCCAGGTGACGTTCATCGAGCGGGGGGCGGACCGTGTCCAGGTATGTCGGGGGCACGTAAAACTTTTCGTCTCTAAATTTCTGCCTTGGCAAACAGGATTGATTGCGCGATCGGGTGGTGAGGTCAGGACCAGCACAACAAGCTCTGCTTAGCGCGGGTCCTGACCTCGGAAAGCCACCCATACAAAAACATTCGGACTAAATTTATTTTAAAAAAATCACTTACAAATCATTCCATATAGATAGCTTGATGTTTGATTCAACCATTGGGATACATGCTAGGCGATGAAAAACTGCGGGAGACATTAGCCCATTGAGTACCTAGTGTTCAAGACGGGTGTCATCAACAATTTTTGGGGTCACATATTGAGAGGCACGTTCTAACATAGCCCCGAAAATGTCAGTTCTCTTACTTAACCGCGCCTCTGCATTTTCCGCGTCTCACTGGGGAGGGGGGTGTTAGAAACACCCCCTTCTTACTTGGCTCCTATGAACGTAGATCCGAAAGAGCCAAACTAAACACTGTTTTGAACGCCCATTCGTCAAAAATATACCCTTATATGAAACTATTTCGGTTTTTCTTTGCTGATTGTGAAAATTCAGGTTAACATCGTCATCGATATCCGCCGCCAAATTTATCGAGTTTTAGGACTTCGCTTCCAAAAAATTTCTCCCATATACTGCTTTAGAAAACTATGCTATTAGAAGAGTCCAAAAAAATGGAAATAGCCATTTGATAATTTTTTAAACAAACGTAGTCCTTAAATTTGATCTAGGTCAAAGTGTATAGAGGAACTCCTAAGAGGCCATTAAAAGTTTTATAAAAAGTTGACTTTTTTTAAGCGGCGAAAATAAATGTTTTGTTGCTAATAACTGTTTTTACCTATAATCATTACCTTGATGAACGCAAAAATTGCTTACGCTCCTATTCGTATTAGTCTCGTCAAAGCGGCTTTCGTAAATGTTTTTATTTACATTTAGAAAGAATCCACACTTATAATGATAATTATCTCAGGTCAAGGTTACATAAAGGTTGTGTGTACACACAATAGATACATGCTTGGCATTATTCAGGAATGGAGAGCAAGTGTCGTTCAACTCGAAAGACAAAAACACTTAAGGCATGATAGATTTTGCAAAATTACTCTATCTCTCCATATCAATGCTCAGAGAATTTATTGACGAAAAGGTTGGTGCTGACCTCGGATGGCCTCAGATGACCCCGTATGGGTTGTACACTGGAATAATAGAACAACAAAATACTCACTTTGCTTTTTGATCATGTTAAATTTCATAATCCTGTGATATGATAAACCTGAATTCATAATCCAGAAGGATATGAGAGTGATAAATCGCTTACGAAATAGGGAAGCATTTTGGAAATTTGATCTTCGTCTCTGATTTATAATTGGGGAGGTCACAAAGTTGACCGCGACCTTAAGTCACCGATATAAAAAATCCGAGATAAACATTTTGTAGACACTGGATAGCTTCATGCATTCCCAAAAGTTTGATATCGATCCTCTTACAAAACTGTGGTCTTGGCCACGAACACAAACTGTATGGGAGGGTGGGTGATATGAGATTTTGGTATATAAAATAATTTCTAACACTTTTGAACCTCTGACTGATGCGACAAAAAAGCTAACACACACATGATAGTTCGAAAGAGGATCACATGATAAGTCCTAGGCCAGAATTTGGACGAGAGCGCTAATACCGAAAGCTGCTCTAGTTTTTTCCGAATTAATATTCCGAATAACAACTGCCACGGTCGTGGGTGTCAAAGAAAACCCCTCTCTCCCCCCCCCTCCGCAGTGGGGCGCGAGTGTTTTATAGCTGTTGCCGTAAAATATAGACCGGCGTCCTGTTTGGACCAGCTCTGTGTCCAGAGAGCGGCCACGTATCTTTGTCCACGACTTCAATTTTGCTTTTAGTCGGCTCAATTGTGACTCAAAAGCCGCAGAACAGACTCGACTCTTGTGTCAAGTGCTGTTTATCCAAATGGAATCGACTCGACTCTTGACTCAAGTGCAGTTTTAACATTGATTCGACTCGCCTCAAAAAATACATTTAAGTCGACTCAATTTGCCTCATCACCACAAGTTGTATTATTACTCGATGTTGACCGGGGGAGGGTATGGTCGGGTGTAATAAACATCGTATTTTACCTAATGTAAACCTTTTTTTAGGGAAAGGGGCGTGGCCCCAGAGCCCACCATGGCTATTGGCTATGTCCCTGTTGCATTTGACTTAAATTTATTTGACCGGGTGTTCAGTGTTCAGCGAGACAAAGTCAAACGCCTTGGAATCAGCTCCATTGCCACTGTCACATTGCGATAGGAGCATCAATTTTTACCCTTATATATGATGCTGCGCGATATTGCTGACAATGCAGCGGTTTGCACTACATGATCAGTGGAAAGCAGAACGTATTTGGTGTAATGCGGGACGCGTAAGGCGGCATTTGAAAGCTCTCAATGAGGTGAATCTAAAGCATGCTCGAAATTATCAAATTGGGGTCATGTGTCAGGTCACGGTCAGGTCAAAGGTCAAAGTGAAAGGAGAGCGAGAGTGCAAGAGTGAGTGAGAGTTGAGTGATGAGTGAGAGTGATGAGTGAGTGGAGTGAGTGAGTTGAGTAGGTGAGTGAGTGAGTGAGTGAGTTGATGGAGTG
The DNA here is from genome assembly GCA_014673585.1 of Semibalanus balanoides. NCBI lineage: Eukaryota > Metazoa > Arthropoda > Thecostraca > Balanomorpha > Balanidae > Semibalanus > Semibalanus balanoides. The sequence goes on from VOPJ01003824.1 coordinate 27,483, forward strand.
GAGTGAGTGATGTGAGAGTGAGTGGTGAGTGAGAGCGAGATTATGTGAGCGAGTGAGATCGAGAGTGAGTGATTGAGTGAGAATCAGAGTGAGTGAGTGATGAGTATGCGAGAGTGAGTGCATGAGAGCAAGAGTGAGTGAGTGAGCGAGTGAGTGATTGAGTGAGAGCGAGAAAGCAAGAGTGTGAGTGAGTGAGAGGGTGAGTGAGTGAGTGAGAGGGTGAGTGAGTGAGTGAGGAGAGTTATAAACAAGAAATCGCGAGCCTACAATACAATAATTAATGCGTAAAATGGTGTGAATTAATTAATATACGTGAAATTCGTGTATGCCAGTTAACGCCTTTAAAAGAAATAGCCGAATATTGGGGTCCCAGATTATTCGTCGAGCACAGCAGATAATCGTGCATCAGCAAAGTACTCGGGACCCGGCGCATGTGGTTCTCGGAAACTCCTTGACAGCTCGTTCGGCTTCCCTCGCGTTCCACGATCCCTGGTTGGGTCAGACACTCAGTGACTCTCAAACTTTTCCACCCAACCGTGGTCGTGCCGGGTGGCGCCCCCATTGCAGTGCACATATGCTTTCAAGATAGACTGTTAAGCGCAAGGCGACCTTTGTTGTCGACGCGCCCAAAAAAATAAATAAACAAACAAGAGAGACTGTAGTCTGTACATACATGCATGACATTTTCTTGTAATGTGAGATAAGCGCTCAGCATTCCTTTGAACGAGCTTGTGCCGCTGAGTTTATGCGTACGATGGAATGTTTTGTATGTGTTTTAGTGTGACTGCTGGTGTTAGATTCAGTAATGAACATACACCCCCCCCCCCTCCCCCCAGAGCACGCTGAGGCGGACACTTTCGGCGTCTTCACCAACCTGATGTCCGAGATTCGCGACTTCTTCATCAAGACGCTGGACGACTCCCACTCTGGCATCAACTACCGCCTCCGGCTGCTGATGGAGCGGCTCCACTACCACGACCCTCACCTGGCCGTCCGGCTGCGCGTCCAGCAGCTTCAGCCGCAGTACTTCGCGTTCCGGTCAGTCCCTAGTGCTCACAGACGACGACGACGCCATGCTGCCGTTCACATGCGATATGTGCGGCATGACAGTGCGGCAGTACGGTCTGTAAAGTATGTGCTTCCAATAGGCGTTGTGTTATAAGTCATTGTCTGCGTCCCGACCGTGGCGACTTCTGAGACAGACGCAGCAGCTGTTCGGACATCAATTACCCATGTCATATCAAATGGTTGGCTTGGGTCATCTCAGATCAGGTGACCAGACCAGGTCACGTGACCCCCACCTCTGTCACGCTGGTCACGTCTGTCACGCTGGTCAGGCCTGTCACGTTGGTCACGTCTGTCACGCTGGTCACGCTGGTCACGTCTGGTCACGTCTGGTCACGTCTGTCACGCCTGTCACGTCTGTCATCTGTCACGTTGGTCACGGCCTGTCACGCTGGTCACGCTGGTCACGCTGGTCACGCTGGTCACGCTGGTCACGCCGGTCACGCTGGTCACGCTGGTCACGCCTGTCACGCTGGTCACGCTGGTCACGCTGGTCACGCTGGTCACGTCTGTCACGCTGGTCACGTCTGTCACGCCGCTGGCCGCTGCCGGCAGGTGGATGACGCTGCTGCTGTCACAGGAGTTCACCCTGCCGGACGTGATCCGCATCTGGGACTCGCTGTTCGCCGACGAGAATCGCTTCAACTTCCTCACCGAGGTCTGCTGCGCCATGATGATGTGAGTAGTGAGTACCCGGTGTGAGTACCAAAGGTGGGCGCGATATATATATATATATATATATATATATATATATTTATACTATAACGATAACGATATTTATACTAGCGTTAACGATATTTATACTAGCGATAACAATATTTATACTAGCGATAACGATATTAAACGTCATATTACACTATGTTCTATTTTAGCTCTAAACAGTTAAAACCCTTCTAATGCCCTTCTTCACACACAAAAATACTCTCTCCTCTCCCCCTATAAATTACAAAAAGACGGTGTCTGCCAGTCTGTTTGTGATCTTGGCCTCCAGCCACAAAAATAGACACCACCACTGGGTTTTCGTGTTTAAGGCGTTTGAACGGGTTTAATTTGCCTGATATGTAGGAGATTACGTTAATTTAATAATTAATAAAATATATAATTTTAGTTGCATCGCTTATCGCTGAATCTGGGAACAAAGGTATCGGCGATACCGATAAATTGATGAACGCGGGCAAAAACACATGGGATAACCGAATTAACAGAAAACATTTATCGTGATACAATATCGCGATAACGCCCACCTTTGGTGAGTAGTGAGTATCGTCTGTATGTCATGCTAAGTGTTCTGCCCGCTGTTCGTCTGTATTTCATACTGAGCGGGTCTGTCTGACCGGTGTTCGTCTGTATATCATACTGAGCGGGTCTGTCTGCCCGGTGTTCGTCTGTATTTCATACTGAGCGGGCCCGCCTGCCCGGTGTTCGTCTGTATATCATAACTGAGCGGGCCTGCCTGCCCGGTGTTTCGTCTGTATAATCATACTGAGCGGGGCCTGCCTGCCCGGTGTTCGTCTGTATATCATACTGAGCGGGCCGCCTGCCCAGTGTTCGTCTGTATATCATAACTGAGCGGGGCCCGCGCCCGGTGTTCGTTCTGCTATATCATACTGAGCGTGGCCTGGCCTGCCCGGGTGTTTGTCTACTATTTCATACTGAGCGGGGCCTGCCTGCCCGGTGTTTTGTCTGTATCTACTGAGCGGCCTGCCTGCCCGGATGTTGTCATGTTATTTCATACTGAGCGGGTCTTGTCTGCCGGTTGTTTGTCTGTTATTTCATACTGAGCGGTCTGTTGCCCGGCTGTTCGTCTGTATTTCATACTGAGCGCGCCTGCCTGCCCGTGTGGTCTGTCTGTATTTTTCATACTGAGCGGGTCTGTCTGCCCGGTGTTGTCTGTATTCATACTGAGCGGGTCTGTCTGCCCGGTGTTCGTCTGTATTTCATACTGAGCGGGTCTGTCTGCCCGGTATGTTTGTCTGTATTTCATACTAGCGTCTGTCTGCCCGGTGTTCGTCTGTATTATACTGAGCGGGTCTGTCTGCCCGTGTTTTGTCTGTATATCATACTGAGCGGGCCTTGCCTGCCCGGTGTTTGTCTTTATTTTCATACTGAGCGGGCTGTCTGCCCGGTGTTTGTCTGTATTTCATATGAGCGGGTCTGTCTTGCCCGGTGTTTGTCTGTATATTTCATACTGAGGGGCCTGTCTGCCCGGTGTTCGTCTGTATATCTTTAACTGAGACGGCCTTCCTGTCCCGGTGTTCGTCTGTATTTCATATCTGAGCGAGGCCTGCCTGCCCGGTGTTCGTCGTATATCATACTGAGCGGCCTGTCTGCCCGGTGTTCGTCTGTATTTTCATACCTGGAGCGGGCTGTCTGCCCGGTGTTAGTCTGTATTATCATACTGACGGGCTGTCTGCCCGGTTTCGTCTGTATTTCATACTGCGGGTCTGTCTGCCCGGTGTTCGTCTGTAATATCATACTGAAGGCGGGTCTGTCTGCCCGGTGTTCGTCTGTATTATCATACTGAGCGGGTCTGTCTGCCGGTGTTCGTCTGTATATTCATTACTGAGCGGGTCTGTCTGCCCGTGTTCGTCGTATTTCATACTGAGCGGGTTCTGTCTGTCCCGGTGTTCGTTGTTATATCATACGAGCGGGCCTTCCTGCCCGGTTTCGTCTGTATTTTTCATAACTGGAGCGGGCCTGCCTGCCGGTGTTTCGTCTGTATTTCGTGACCTGAGCGGGCCTTCTGCCCGGTGTTCGTCTGTATTATCATACTTGAGCGGGTCTGTTCTGCCCGGTGTTCGTCTTTTATATCATACTGAGCGGGTCTGTCGGCCCGGTTTGTTCGTCTTTATATCATACTGAGGCGGGCCTTGCCTGCCCGGTGTTCGTCTGTACTATTCCATACTGAGGGGTCTGTCTGCCCGGTGTTCGTCTGTATATCATACTGAGCGGGCCTGCCTGCCCGGTGTTCGTCTGTATATCATACTGAGCGGGCCTGCCTGCCCGGTGTTCGTCTGTATTTCATACTGAGCGGGCCCGCCTGCCCGGTGTTCGTCTGCAGCCTGGTGAGGGAGCAGCTGATGTCCGGCGACTTCGCGCATAACATGAAGCTGCTGCAGAGCTACCCCACGACAGAGATCCGCAGCGTGGTGGCCAAGGCGGAGCTGCTGATGCTGCGGTGACGGTCCGCCGAGCGACCAGCTGCGGCCGCTCGACGTCACGGCCGCCACCGGGCCGCCGTCGCCGCATTGCCGGCTGCAACTCGACGTCGTCGTCGACGGCGCCGGCAGAGGACTGTCCCTGGTCGGCACGGCCGTGGACACCGACCCGGGCCCGCCAGTGCCGCTGGATGGCATCTGCTGCAGCCGGCCCAGACCAAGCCCAAGACAGAGTAGTGCGCCAGTGGCGGACCACGGACTGCGACCGGCCCGTTTAACCGGCCAGCGACAGAGGGATTACAGACAAAGACACAGAGCTATTATGTGAAACAATACTTATACATGATACCATACATTACATACCATACATATATGCGTCGCAGTAAACTATATACATGTGCATTCGCAGTGACGGTAACTCGTAATAACCGATGTCTACCACACCCGTTTTTTATCGCCTTTGTTGGATGCAGTGTACCTTCGAATCAGCTGTTATTTGATCGTATTTGCTTATAATTATGCCCTTTTTATACGAGCCTACCTTATGCATGCGAAGTTTTTGTTTTATTCTATACGTTTCTGAGCGGTGACTTCTCATGTTTCAAGCTCCTACCTAGTTACTCTTTCTTCAGATGTATTAGATTTTGGTGCTAACCCATTGATCTTTTAAGCCATTGATCATATGTCACTGTAACCCGTTGATTCATTGTAATATATTTCTTCGGAAGGTAACTCGGAAGCGGATTAATGCCGACCCGTTCAAACTGGAACGCCCTGTTCAAAGGTGCATGTGCACAGCTTAGTCCATGTTTTGTTCGCACTCGGCTCTTTCCTCATGAAGAACTGCGGTCAGACATGTGCATGGATCTGAAAGTGGGATCTATGATCCCAGAGGATCTCTCGACAAAACGCAATGTTGGATCTTTGATCCCACTGGATTCCACGACAAATTACAATAGTGGATCTTGGATCCCAGTGGATCTTTCGATTAAATTTTGCAACCGGATCTTGGATCCCACAGGGATCCCCATTTATAAACAAGAAAATGGATTATTATGATCCCAACGGATCTCGGATCCGACAGGATCCGACTTGACATATTATGCATTGTTGTAGTATTTAATTGACAAAATATAGCTTAAAAGGCATGCACCCATGCTAGTTGCATTAACATACGAAATTGAAAAGTACTGACAATTACTTAAAAATTGCTTCCCGAAAATATGATAATGTATAATTGCGATCTGGATCCAGTGGATTCCCAATGGCAAAATGGTGTCTGCGATCTCGGATCCAGGTGGATCCGTTCGACAAATATATGAAGACGGATCTATGATCCCAGTGGATCCATCGATAATTTATGAAGGTGGATCTATTGATTCAGCGATCCGGGATCCAGATCCACAGATCAGATTCCCGAAGATCCGTTTTTTTTTGGGATCCGAGCACATGTCTGACTGCGGTAGAGTACTGCAGTCTAAATGCCGGCCGGGGATTCCCGCAGCGGGAAAGTGCGGTCAGAACACGGCCTAAAGAACTCCTGACTAATTAATGGACATCGGCACAATATGCTTAAACAGACTCCGGGCGCACAACCGGTCACGTGACAGGTCGAACGTATCAGAGATTAACACACACACACACACACACACACACACACACACGCACGACGCACACACACACACTCACACTCACCACTGACAATCTGATGAGCAGTATACCCTAACGCATGTGGGAGTGTGTCCGAGTATGTGGGTGATTCGTGGCCCGCCGTGGGTAAATGAAATATGAACTGCCCTGCCCTTGTTTGTTTTTGTTTTTACCTACGAGAAACGACCGCTTATAATTTTTGGACACCTTGTAGATTGTAAGCCCAGATTATATAAAATATGAGATATCTATATTAAATGTCATTTCCTTTCTTTGAGCGTTTTGTTTTCGCAATTTGCTTCAAAACTCGATTTTATACGATTTGTCAAACATGCATTGATTTTCCACCAAAAATGGCATGACATGACGTGTTTAAAACGTCATCAGGGATTTACAGGGGCACAGTCAGACCTTCAGAAAGGTGGGTAAGCCAGTCTTGGTTCCCTTTAAAAAAGAACACCCCTGGATATGACAAACTCTACGGATTTCGGTAACTTTATTTTGAGAGGCCCCTTTTTCTTTATTTTTTCTTTAATTTGTGATGAGCTGGATTGGACCAGGACCCTCAGAGGCCCCTGAACCAGGCACGTAGCCAGGATTTCATCCGGGGGCGGCACCTCAAAAGCCTGACCCCTGCCCCCCTTCCCAAGCGTTGAAAGAGATGAAACGGATAAAATTGGAACCAGCGGCACCAATTTGGAATCAGCTATACCAACTTTGATTTTTCAGGCTCAAGATCTGGAACTCTTAAATCAATTCCGCCGCGGAGCTGCGCGATTTTTTATTCCTATGCCCTGGATATGCATTCTCACCATTGCGTCGCATTGCGTATGGTGTGGACCTCTAAAATGTTATTGTGCGTTTAAAGGAAATAGTTCACCTTGGATTGTTTTTTTTTCTAATTATATTTTCAAATACAACTTCTTTTCATAATGTCAAAAATAGCATCACATCGGCGATCAGGACAGAGGCACGCTATTATTAAATTTCTCAAAACTATATGCGTCTCTACGCACGTCAAACGCGGCTCAGGCCAATCAGATTCGATGTATAGTCGCGTAAGATTACTGTACACTGTACAGCCATCTGCCCAGGCGTGCTGCGGCCACAATAGCCTTGCCCACAGTCTGTTGAGACGAATGAAAGTCAAATATATCTCGGCTGGATAGCCCTTTCAGTCCCAGAAACTTGCAGATAGGGTTTTTTTCAAACACGGGCTACAAAACTGCTATCTCAGTTCAAAACCCATGTTGAAGGTGAACTATTTCCTTTAAAAGTGCGGTATAAAGTGTAAAGATAACTATTTTGCCCAATCCTACTAGGGAAGTTCCAGCATAAGTAACTAGAATAACTCGCCGCGAGAAATGAACGTAATACCTCTCAACTGCAAACTGTAGAGGCTCGTTCATCCGGCCCGTAAAAAGTAGGGCCGCTTCATTACTGCTAGATGACCTTTATACTCTCCATTTAGCCACTGTTCTCACCCTAGTCAGAACATAATTTCCAAACACCTTTTAAATGCGCTTATGAATTCGCCTCAGAATAAAGTAATAATGCTACTTACACTATATGTAGAAACTCTTCATTTCCTTCGCACTAACCAGATTAAGGAATTCACATAAACAGACGCGAGTTATCCTCTATCTTATTTCAAAATACTTCAAATAAAAATAATATTTTTTTTTACCCAAATGTAGCTGAGCGCACATATAAATTATAAAAAATTGAGGTCCAACTTCAAGGTCAAATTTGTTGGGAAAATGAAAACCGAACGACTTTTTCAGTTCCCCGTCCTTTGTTTGACTTTGATTTTGACCTTGAAGTTGGGCTTCGATTTTTCTGAAATTCTATCTGCGGCACTTGCCCCAATCTATATTTGATGAAAAATCGAGCGGTAACTTCTGGAACATGTTCAGTTCCCCGTCCTTTGACCTTGAAGTTGGACCTTGATTTTTATCATTTTCTATGTGCGGCTTGCCCTCAGCTACATTTGGGAAAAATCGAGCCGTAACTTCTGTCAATTTTTTAGTTCCCCGTCCTTTGACCTTGATTTTGACCTCGAAGGCGACGTGCTATATAAAAATAAACATCAGATTCGTGTTTCTCGTGACCATGCATATTATTTATAGAAATCGGAGGTCGTCGCTTAATCCGCGCCCCACTGGGGGCGGGGGGTGGAACACCCCTTCCTGTTTTATCGACATAACGAAAAAAACGGCGGCGCGTAGCGCCGCCAAATTTGGCATAACTAATCATGGATCATTTCCGCACATTTTGCGAAAATTCAAGTTTCGTGTCGGATCAGGTCAGGTCAAGTGACCCCACCTCCCGAAAAGTTGCTGTCGTGCCATGACCACAGTTTCTAAGGGATCGATATCAAACTTTTAGGATTACATTCAGTCATCAGTATCTACAAAATGTGTATCTCGGATTTTTGATATCGGTGACGTGACCTGAGGTTGGGTCAATTTTGTGACCTCTCATTATAAGTCAACGGAGAAATATTCAAATGCTTTATTTTTCGACGATATCAATCCATTTCCTTCTGGATAATGTTATCATAGGATATTATGTATGATACGAGCGAAGGTTTTGCTCAGTGACCCTTACGGGCTCATCTGAGGTCATCCGAGGTCACCAACGTCTTTTCGTCAATAACTCTGGACATAATGCAGATAGAGAAGTGCAACTTTCACCAATATCTCGTGTATATCAGATGTGTCTATCAGATGTATCAGATGTGTCTCGTCAAGACACATCTGATATGCAAAATGACCTTCTTGGGTCACCACTTGACCTAGACCTGAGGTAATTTTTTTAAGTTGACCTAACATGATAAAATTTAACAAGTTTCAAAGCGCCTTGACGAGACAAACACGATGGCGTAAACAATATTGCGTTATCGTTATTAGGTAAGAAGTTGTGATTTTCCCCCAAAAAAAATCAGCATTTTTGACTTTAATGGCCTCTAGAGCCTAAACTATTGACCTGAGGTCAATTGTGAGGACAACTATTGCGATTGCAAATTTTAATAGCTAGCGATTGTCTTTTGATCGTTTGTTTCTAGATAGCATAGTTTCCGAGATATTTTGGGGATTCTGGAGCGATGTCCTAAAACTGGAAAATTTGACCTTCGATGACCTCTGGTGACCTGAGTTTTGACGTGAGCGAAAAATCTGAAGTAGTTTCGAAATGACTTTTGATAACGGTTCGAAGTGTTTTTTTTTTGTATACTGCATACGACCGGAGTTAGAGGGGAGGGCCGTGTTCACACACCTCCCAGTCCCGGGCGAAGGAATGCAGAGGCCCGAGGGCGCGGGGACTGTCCCACCTTCTCAAAAGTTCTCAAATGTCCGCCGCATGTGGTGGTTAAATTTAAGTAATTGCTGCCGAACACGATTGACATTTGTTTCTCACAAACAGTGCTCAATTCATAAAAAGTTAAGTTTTAATATTTGGGCTGATGACGTCATATGAAGGAATTTCAGGAATAGAGAAAACCTTCACGCTGCCATATGTACGGCTAATGTAATGGCCAAATGTAAAACAAGTCGAACTATGCATCAAATTTTATAAAGGTGGGACGACATCATCGCTTCAGGGTCCCCCGTTCAAATACACTGGGGACTGGGGATGTTACAGATGTCAAAACGAAACTCAAATTTCTTTGTGATTCGACCTCGGTGGTTGTTTTAACTTATACTATACATAATTTCAATGCTTAGCACGGAAAATGGCTATCTCAACTCAAATATAATGTCAAGGTGGGACAGTCCCTTTAATAAGTCGTCGCTTCGCGGACATCGCAGGACGCACCGTAGGGCGCGCACTGGTCTAGTGCAAAGAAGAAGAAAGAAAGGCGTCTCCTCAGTCGCTGTCGATCGCAGTACACTTACCGCCCAGACCGGGACCGGTGGCGGCAGACGAGGCGGCGAGCCGACTGCCGTCCCCTGGTGACAGTGCACGGCCGCTGAGCGAGCGCCGTCCCGACCGACCGCAGCGCCGCCATCGCTGCCGCTCCACCAGCAGAGTTGACGGCAGCGGCGGCGTCTGAGATCGAGGGGCAGCTCAGCGCCGCCACCCTGCAGCCAGAGACCGGCGGGGAGCAGACCGCAGCGGCCCGGCGTCTGAGATCGAGGGGCAGCCTCAGCGCCGCCACCCTGCAGCCAGAAGAACCGGCGGAGAAGTAGACCGGCCGGCCATGGCTTGAGATGAGGGCAGCTCAGCGCCGCCACCCTGCAGCCAGAGCCGGCGGGGAGTAAGACCGGCAGCGGCGGCGTCTGAGATCGAGGGCAGCTCCAGCGCCGCCACCCTGCAGCCAGAGAGGCGGGGAGTAGACCTCCGGCCATGGCTGAGATCGAGGGGCAGCTCAGCGCCGCCACCCTGGAGCAGAGACCGGCGGGGAGTAGACGGCCGGCCATGGCTGAGATCGAGGGGCCAGCTCAAGCGCCGCCAACTGGAGCCAGAGAACCGGCGGGGAAAGTAGACCGGTCCGGCCCATGGCTGAGATCGAGGGGCAGCTCAGCGCCGCCACCCTGGAGCCAGAGACCGGCGGGGAGTAGACCGGCCGGCCATGGCTGAGATCGAGGGACAGCTCAGCGCCGCCACCCTGCAGCCAGAGACCGGCGTGGAGTAGACCGGCAGCGGCGGCGTCTGAGATCGGGGGGCAGCTCAGCGCCGCCACCCTGGAGCCAGAGACCGGCGGGGAGTAGACCGGCGGCCCATGGCTGAGATCGAGGGGCAGCTCAGCGCCGCCACCCTGCAAGCCAGAGGACCGGCGGGATAACCGGCACGCGGCGGCGTCGAGATCGGGGGGCAGCTCAGCGCCGCCACCCTGGAGCCAGAGACCGGCGGGGAGTAGACCGGCTGGTGTCGGAGGTCTTCAGGAGCCCGGCAGCGGCCATCATCAACTTCTTGAAGAGGGTCGGTCGGCTTGAACCCCCGCCGACGCAGGACGTGCCTCAGGGCGCGCCCTGGTCGGGTGCAAAGAAGGAGATCGGAATCGCAGCTTCGCTGGCCTGGCGTTTCCGACCAAACAGGTGGCAGAACACTCAGAACTGGACAGCAAACGGCGCAACGAACTTTCAACCGCTTCCTGGTGCGATCTAGAAGACCACAGATAACACGTCTGCTGCTATCTGTGATAAGACACATGCGAGTGTTGTGTAACAGCCTTACGGTGTTGAATCTGAATGTTGTCTTGCTATCGTCGCAGAGAGAAAAGAGCTATGTTTGCGTTTGGATGCTATAATAACACTACAGGCACAACAGTATATGTACGTACAAATATAACCACAACACGAAGGCAACAAGCATGTGTACACGTCACATTCACTCGCTACGTTCTGAACAGACCATTGCGTCATCATCAGATCGTGCTGAAATCTGCCCTAGCGCTTTAGCGTCTCACTCAGAGGCAGACCAGTCGCCTGTCTCTCAGGGCGGCTGCGGTCCACTGTCTTCAGAGCGACTCTGGTCCTCTCTCAGGAGAGAGGGAGACGGCTGGGCTGCGTCCCGCTGAGTACGCCACTGCTGCTTCCTGTCGCGCCGGCGGCGTCGCTGGTCCTGGCTGCGTTGGCTGCGCTGCTGTTGACTGCGCTCCAGCTGGGCGGCCACCGAGTCTTCCCCGTTGAGCAGCCGGTCGAGCCGCTCGGCCAGCAGACGCCGCGCCACCCGCCGGTTCGTCTCCAGCGAGCGTGACTCGTGATTCTTGACGACAAGACCTGGGGAGGGGACGGCGCTGGACGTGTCAGCTGCGGCGGAGACACGCCCGTTCACCGGCCACAGTCGACACACGGCAAACAGCGCGAGCTTCACAGGCCGCGACATATGTACAATACAAGATACAATGGGCATTCCACCGAAAATCGACAAAAAGGCAAAATGTCACTCCTACTCCTCTCACCAATTCTGGCCAAAATCAGCACAAAGAGTAATCTTGGGAGCTGAAACGAGCTGTGAAAGTTTTACGGCGATCCAAGCAGTGGTTCAGGAGATATTGCCTCAGGCATTTTGCAGGGTCACGGTGTAGATCAATCTTTGTTCGACATTATCGTCTAGAATTTATGAAGCAATCTAAATTTGTCATATATTGTTGGAATTTATATATCGTTAGAAAAGTTATAATTTTGATGTAGGGGTCACCAAAAGTGTAAAAATTTCAAACAATGACAAAATTTTGAAAATTTGAAGAAAATACAACTGTTTCATCTTGCTCATTACAATTTCAAAAAAATATGATAAGCAAAAATGACACAGACAATATCGCCTGAACCACAGCTTGGTTCGCCGTAAAACTTTCACAGCTCATTTCCGCTTCCCATATTACACATTATACAAATTTTTGTCCAAATCGGTGACATGAGGGTCACTAGGGTGTCACCCTTTGGTTGATTTTCGGTGGAATGCCGCAGAAGCGACATCACAAAGCCCTGCTGAGAGCAGCATCACAGTACCGGAATCGCCAGAAGCCACCACCAATACACAGCTTTGCCGGTCGGCATACCGATCAGCCGTAATGCAGCCCTGCTATGCCGCATTACGCCATTGCTGAGATTGCGTGCGATCACGGCAGCTGGTAAGATTGTGAGTCCCAGTGACGTCACACAGCTGTAGCGGATCCTTCTCTCACCGGTGGGTACGTGCTTTAGCGAGACGCAGTTGGCAGTCTTGCTGACGCTCTGGCCGCCGGGGCCGTTGCCGCGCACGAACCGTTCCTCCAGATCGCGTTCGTCCAGCCGAGGGAAGAGGGACCTGTCGATGGCATCGCCACTGGCCAGCCGCGCCGCCGCCGCCGCCGCCGCCGCCGTCACAGGCGATACAGCAGCAGCAGGCGGCGGAGGACACCGGCGCAACAGCAGGCCGCCGGACTGCCACGCCAGCCGGGCCCACATCGCTCTCTCAGACCAGACGACGGCGGCTCAGCACCGAACGCCCCTTCTGCAACGCAGGGCAGCACACACCATATCGTCAGCAGAACGCAAAAGCCGAATTGGTTGCCCTTTTTACTCTTTTGGAACCACGCGAGCTCGAACATATACGATGTCATTTAGCAATCAAGGTGCCAAACTAAACAGTGTATAAACACATCATCATACCCATGTTTATTTAACTCTCATTTTGAACAGAAGTGTTGTAATTGATATAATGAGCAAATGAAAACCAACAAGGTTAATATTCGGGTGTGTGTGGGGGGCAAAATGAATCCCACTAGCTACAACAAATAAAAGAGTTAGCAAGACGCGGAAAGAGTTCGAAAGATCTCGAGAGAACATCAGAAGGTACTTCAAGCATTTTGCTTGGCTCAGTTGAACATTGAGGTCACCAGAGGTCATCAAAAGTCAAATTTTATAAGTTAAGAACTCTTCAAAAAATCACCAAAAATATCAGGATCAAATAGCTAGCAACAAACAGAAAACGGCAATCAAGCTTGTGCATTTAATGCAATCGTCATTTATGTCTTATTTGTTTAACTTAGTTCAATAGTTAACCCTCGCCCGTGTAGGGCAAGATCACTGCGTGACCGTATAAGGGGGGTGGGGTACGACCCCCACCCCTTGGCGTTTGGCCCCTAATTGAGCTAGAGCTTCGATAAAAAACGAGAGTGTTGCTTGTGACAACAGAAAGCCATTGACATCGTAGTGTGGTTAAGGTTGGGCTGGGTTGGCAGTGTGAGGGTGAACCTCGTGAGGTATGGTCAGAGAGGCCAAGAATGGTCGAGTCAAAGCTGTTAAGGGATGTGTCTTATAGATTGAGAATGTTATCGAGCTAGGAAAATGGGTAGAAGAGACGTCTTGAGATTGCTAGAAAGGTAGGAGCACCAGGATTTTGGAAAAGAGGGGCGGATGGGTGGAGGATCGACAGTGTTAGTAGGTGTGACGTATATCGAAACATCCTTTACTCTGACGGATGCTGTGGACACTGGAAGGAGTGTTTTTGTCTCATTTTAAATATTATAAAACAGATAGTACCGACGGTTTTTGCGGTGGAGAACTGCAGAAGATCTGAGGGGTCGTTTGTGGGAGAGGAAAGAGGGATGGGTGGATGTCAGAGCGCGCTTGGAGATGGTCGTCCAGTAGGGCCTCACAGATCTGCGTATCTCAGTGTAAAAAGGCTAACGTGGTTGAGTGTGGCAGTTAGGATCGCCTTGTAAAGCTCAGAGGAAGACTGGAGCAAAATGGGCTTATAATGGTGCAAGCCGGTTTAAAGAGATGTGTTGATCTGACCTACTTGCCACATTAGCACATACACTCGAACAACTCGTTGCAGTTGTTGACTGTAGTCATCCTCAAGACAGGAAGCGGCGCGCGCCGTCTCTCTGCGTCCCGCGCTCCGAGACTTCGTCGCAGACGGTGGAGGCCGCACGCGCCGGCTAACACGAGAGTGAGGGCGCGCTCGTCTGTGAGCCCCTGCGGCGTCGTGTGCGCGTAGCGGGCAGGAGGGCTAGGCTCCGGTCAGTCCGAGCATCCTGGCGCACTTTGGCGCCGTACATTATTTCTTGGCGGCAATACACAGAAGCGCCGGCTACAGGCACGAACACAGGCGAGAGCTGATGGATGGGCTCAGCGAGAGTCTGATAACGCGTTGGTATGGGGTACCGAAGCAATTTAGGTGCAGTGCGCAGCAGGCCACGTGGCAGTTGGCAGGGAAATCTGCGCTCAATGGCTCGGGAAGGGCGCATCGGCTGGTTGCAAGCGAGAGTGTAGAAGCGCAGGAAGCATGGAAGTTGGTGGCGCTTAACTTCTTATCCGCCTTACTCATCCGTTACGCTAAATCAGTAAATGTTCTATACGGTCTGAGATAACGAGCAGGGGCGTTATTGTCGCTTCAGAGCGGTTATTGTCCGCGAGACGAGGGCTGTGAGGAGGTCTGTAGAGAACTTGGTACTGTTGAGGTTTAAGGGGAGTGGTGCCGTACGTGCGACATGCGGGTACGTGGACACTGGGTGTTAGTAGTCATAGGTGAGCTTGTTGGCCTGGAATCCAAGAACATGCGCTTTCATCTCCAGAATTCGAGCGGACTGAGAGCAGGTGCGTGGGGGATAGTTGCCAAAGTAACTTTTAAAAGAAATGCTGGTATGTCAAAAACTCTTGGCGTAGGACGTCCAGGGAGGGCGTGGTCCGCGGGCTAGACTTTTTGGTGGGGTTGTGTGTATTTTTTGATGGGTGAAGCATGAGGAGTGTTTACGAGATTTGTTGTTGATGTTATTTTTGTCTTTTCTTTCATATGTTAGTAATGCAGGATCGGCCTGCCGACGGAAGAGCCGATGCGTGGTCTAGGACGGAAGGAGCGTGCCGCAGTGGAGTGTCAGATGGCTCCAGGTGGAGTTCGTCTCTGATTATGGACTTGACAGGATCTTTGCATGGTATTGTGAGGTTAAGAGGGGGTGGGTGCGTAGTGGCGACATTTGTCATGGTGGGGAGTTTGTGTGACACTGGGTAGTGTGTGCGACATAGTGTGTTTGCTGGAATTTACGCATGGTGGTTGTTGTTTGCGTTGGTTTTGGCGCAGTGTTTAGTCGGCCAGTGCCGCGCGCCCAGACTTCCACTATCAGTCTCTCGCTGAGACGCCCCACTACTTCTCAAATTCGCCCCAGATCATCCTCCGCCGCAGAACAAAATTATCCATCATCTCGCCCGGGCAGAGAGCTGGTTTCGCTACTAAAGCAATTGGGTGTCTTAAATTACAACGCCAGCATATAGTGGTTGTAGTCTGCTGGCCAATAGAATAACAACTCGGGGTGAGCACTGGATAGGCAGCTGCCGAACAGAGACTCGATAACTAAACAAACCCCATACATTGTTCGCGGGAAGGATGGGGTGGTGTGGGGGTTTTATTGTCTTTTGGTGCGCCATTGAATGGTGAGATCTGTCTTTAGACCGTCTGTGTGTTAGTGGCGATCCGCGTGTGTATGGAGTTTGGTTGAAAAGCAGACAATGGCAATACATGTAACATAATGTTGTGTAAAAAAGAAACTGGAGGGGCTGGCGCGGAGACGTGAATTTTATCGTAATTCGGGAAAGTGGATCAGAGCGCAATAGCTGTTCTTAGCCCGCGTAATAAATGTAGGTGTGAGCATTTCAAAAGAGTAGGGGCACAGCTGCGCCCTGTTAGAAACGTGGAGTTGTGGACGGGTAAGTTTCCGCGGATGGTGCCTGCCGCGTTGCGTGTGAATATAGGGACTACGTGTCCCCGCGTGTGCCAGGACCGAGGGGTAGGACTAGCCGGTCCTGCGAGAGTGCTTTGCGGTAAAGATTTTGGTGAGTGGACCACACTGAGCGGGCTGGTTCTTGAGGAGCGCGTGGGTGAGATGCGTTCAAGGCCGGGGAGCTGGATATTTTCAACTTATCGAGTTTAGCTTTGACAACTTCTTCTGTTGCAGTGATAGGGTCGAGTTGAGGTCCCTCCAAGATAGATAGTGACGATGGAATTGTAGCAAGATTCTCCCTCGTGAGGACACTACACAAGAGCCTATTTAAGATTTCTGTTTTTTCCTCATCTTTACTTGCCATTCTATCACTTCAATCTTGTAGATCCTAAATTATCGGCTTTGTCTTCAGTCTGGAATTCGAGTACCTATTTCCAAAACTGCTTTAGGTCCTGTTTGATTTCGCTAACCATGTCCCTCACAAAGTCCCTGCGCAGTCTTCGTGTCAGACCTCGTAACCTGTTCCTGTACCGTGTGATTGTGAAGCAAGCATGGTCAGCGATATCCTGGGATTGGGCGAAGTTGAGCCACAGCTCCCTTTTCATCTTCCCTAAGTTCATGGCTTCACTTGTCATGCATAGGTTTTTATTTCGAGAATGTTTTCTTGACTTTGAGACACACTGATCACTGAGTTTGAAATGGGTTGTCTTGAAAAATATGTAGCTATGGTCTACACTGAGATCCTGGCCCTGCATCTCTTGCCATCTAACATTGTCCATCAAGGTGTTCAGAGTTTTAAAATCAGCCTTCCAGAAGTTGTACTCGGCAGTCGTTTTTCCAACTTACTGGTGTAGCATGACAACTGGAATCTCAGATTAATGTGGTCACTATTACCAACAACGGGTAGGTGACGAAGGTTGCGAACCATCCCCTCCCCCATTTGACAGGATCAAATCTAGAATGTTCGAAGACTCCCCTACTCTATATCTAGTTGGCTGCCGGACCGGACGTGTTGAAATAGAAAACAGTCTCCCGTAGGCATCGCAGAGAAGGTGTCGAATAGTGTTTCATCCAGCGAGCAGCAACGAGAACTGGATATCCCATTAACTGTCGCTGACACATTTTCTTAGTCTCCTACTACCAGGAGCACAGGGGCGTAGAAACTTCATTTTGATTGGGGTTGCACCTGGGCTGACCTATGTGACATAATTTGTTGTGACGCGGAAAATCAAACTCTTCCGTATAAAGCAATATACGCGATTTAATATTCACCTGCCAAAAGTCACTGTTTGCAAACTATGGGTTCAATAGATGACACTTTTTCAGATAAACTATCGCCCTATTCACATTTGTTAAAAAGCACACCGAGCCTTTTACGGGCTGTATATCACGCCTTTGCCCCATGCAGATACGCATGTTATCAGTACAATTACTTATGGATCATGTAATAATAGGTCATTCCTGATGATTCAAGAGCAATTTTTACTTAATGATCCTACAGAGACAGCTGAGGTAATACGAGGTCAATAACACTTGTTTGTCAATAACTCTCGACATTATGAAGCTCATTACCTACTTGGGTCACCACTTGACACCTTTGTAAGTTGACCTAACCTGGTCAACTTTTACTAGATTTGAATTGCCTCGACGAGACAGACACGATGAGGTCAAAATTAGCGCCTTTTTTATTAGGTACGAACCTATCTCTGCCTAACAAAAGCAAATCAACCTGCATTTTGCACCTTCTGGTCGACTCAGACAGCTAAGCTCGCAGCTCAAACATTTGACAGATATCTGGGTGGCCGGATTTCAACTTAGTTGCCTCCTGCAAGACTATCTCATTGCCTTTTCCTGTTTGGTTCTTACGCTATCACCCAACTAGCTTCCCCGAAATAATTCCTGGCGGATTCTTGGGAGCAAACCATTAATAAATACCTCTGGCAAATCTGACCTTTCATACAAATTAAGTTCTCTATACGCCTTGTGTGCGTGTGACTTAACATCGCCCTCTATGAGAGAACCATTTTCTCTTTCTTCCACGCAAGTATTTCCTGTACATTTTCGAGACTATAGTCATTTGTATCGGTTAAATTCTGACCTTCCTAATGCCGCGACCTCAATACCTTGAGCTGAGCCCCAAAGCCATCCGACCTTATCACAGCCTTTGTAAATGATTAGTGATGAGCTTTCAAACGGTATTTTCGGTTTTCTCTGCATCCCATCACTGGCAGATCCAGAACTTGGACTGCAGGCGGCTAGGGGGGGGGGCTAAATTAAAAAGTCTTATCAAATTGAAACGCCTTATTAGATTTGGCTTCCTTTTACCTTATTGAACAGTTTAAAACAAACATGCCTTTGTAAAAGTTTATTATATTTTGTTCTACATTGGAAAATGTGTCCAATTTCGTGCAATATGGAAAGGGCTAAAGCCCCTGCCGCCCTCCTTGGATCCACTAGTGTATTCCATACAAGCCGAGTTCGAAGAGGGGGCGCCGAAACGCTATCCCCTCCCCCGCCCGGCACGGTGAAGGTTACGTCAAGCTATTCAATGCAAAAGTTTCTTTGAAAGTGCTTAGATTTTCTGTAAAAATTTGTATAAGTGGTTTAACCGATGGGTCCCACATAGCAAAAGCATAGCTGAGTGAAGACTGGACCGGTGCGAGCAGCAAGCAGGCGAGGGTGAATGCCCGGCCGTCGTTAACAAGGACGGGTATGTTGACTGCGCCAATTATCAACCACAAGGGTATTCCTTCTGTGCTTTCCTCATAACAAGTTGTACGGTTTACATTTCACACTTCACAAAAATAATTGATACACAGATACCTCGCAAAGGCACCCATCACACACAAAATCAAACATAACTAAATGACCTGACCTTGACCTTTGATGTTTGCCAAGAATCTCACTTTTGATCACACAGAATGTGCATCATATATTTAAGAGCACTTTGGGTGATTATGGTCACAATCGAGGGCTTTGGATGGAAAGTATGGCTCAAACACGAAAATACATTTATTTTGACCTTTAACCTGACCGTGACCTGCCATGTGACCTCAATTTGAAAATTTTGGACATGCATTAGATTCATCTTAGTGAGCGCTTTTGAATGCCACATTGCGCATCTCGCTGTGATAATTGATTTGGAAGATAACCAGGAGCGTTTACCCCCATCAATGGTTTTCAGATCAGACCCTAGTCAATGCCAGGTTAATTCTCATGATGTGCACAATCATTGTAATCTCAGGGTTTATATTATATTGATATTGTTTCATTTTTTACCAGATGCGATTGTAAGATACCCGCCCCCCGTAGCTCAGTGGGAGAGCGCTGGTCTTGCCTGACGCTATCTCAGTGCTCGGCAGCCTGGGTATCGAGTCGCTTCGACGCTCGCTATTTCCTCTCTGATCGGGATGGCCTGCGGCTGGTGCGAGCGGTCGCAACCCCACTCCCAAGGCCAGGTGACGTCAGCGGCCGGGGCGGACTCGCGGTCGTCCAGGTATGTTCGGGCCACGTAAAAACTCTTTTGTCTCTAACATTATGCCGCCCAACAGGAATTGCGCATCGGGTGGTGAGTGGGTCAGGACCAGCGCAACAGGCTCTGCTTAGCGCGGGCCCTGACCTCGGAAAGCCATCCATACAGAACATTCAGACTAAATTTATTTAAAAAAAAAAAATCAAAAAATACCTGTAATACACTACACTACATGCTGCAACCACCTCATCACCTGGGTAGCTGTAACAGGCACGGATCCAGGGCCCAATCTTACCACAGCCCAATCTTAGTATTTTATATACCGTGAATCTTACCAAGTGCCATGAATGGCTATACACTCGGACTCCCCCGCCCTAGTTATTAGTTAATCCCTATAATATACCCACCATTC
>VOPJ01003828.1:0-25828 GCA_014673585.1 Semibalanus balanoides
GGGCGAATCGGCCCCCTTGAGGTTTTCGCGTACAGTTCATTCATAACTCAACCCAGAGTCTTTAATCTTGCTGACTTTTCCTAACCTTTCATTGCTCATTGAATGCTGTGATTTTTCCCAAATTAAATCATTAAAATGGGTCCAAGACAGTTTTTAGGGGGCCGTGTTCGGCCGTTTTGACACAAAATCTTTGGATGGTGGAGAGTTGAGTTGAGTTGAGTTGTTGAGAGAGTTGACTTGTGGAGAGTTGAGTGTTGAAGGAAAGTGTTCGCAAAAACAGACATCGGTAGAAAATTGATTATTCTTTCAGATGGTTTTCTCGAAATGTCACAATTTTGATTTTTGAAATCCATTTTTTTACATTATTTTTCTCACAAAATGATACAAGTTTTACAAGTGCATAAGGTTTCAAAAATCGGAATATATGTAAGAGGAAGCATGACAATTCATATGTTTTGACAGTTTCAGGGTGATATATAAATATTTGATGACATGGTGTCGGGTCAAATGCTAACCTTCCAATATAAATATATGGTGAAAAATGGAAAATAAGGTTTTATCACATTTTATCAATCCAATTATTTCCGTATCATGTCAACTTAGGCCCTTCATGATGACTAGGATGAAATTTTTAGTCAGTGACCTTTTTGAAAGGCTATTCAAGATCAACGAACTACTTTTTTATCATAACATCGTACAGAACCACTATAGAGAGCTGTATAGTGGTCTCAAACGTTTGTCCCGTCAGTTCGGCCGAAACTTATGTCACCGTTGGTTCTTGACGGCTTGAACCTTGACGCCGGGGTCAAATTTCGGATTTTGACAAAACTGATAGTGAGTCTAACCTCAGACTCAAGCCAGGAGAGAAACACGAACTGGCTCAATAATTACTTCTATGTGTTTTAGATAAAAAGCTATTACGAACAAACTTTGCTGAAAAACATATTGTGTTAACATTTGTTGACCTTTACAGGCCCAAACCATTGACCTGGAGGTAATTTCCTGATGTCATTGTGGCGACAGACAATTTCAAACTGGCTTTACTGTACATTTATAATTCCTTCTAGGCTGCCATAGTTTTCACGAAGATAATGACAAGGTTTTCTGAAAAACATGTTTTGCAAATATGACTTTTTGGATGACGTCCATTTGACCTGAAGATAGTGACCCAGGGTCACCAAAATTTCACAAAATAAAGTTAATTGTCGACGCTAACCACATACCAAGTTTCATGTTATTAACTTTTATGGCAGCCGAGATCTGAAGGGAGGCCGATTAAGCCCCGCCCCCGACAGATTCGTATACTTTTCATCCCTCCAGGAATAGAGTTAATATCTTCATGGAGACGCAACAACATCCAGACAGGCAGACAGACAGACAGACAGACAGGTCGCGAAAGGCTAACAAACATAACTTCTAAAAATGACGTCATCAGTTACTTTTAGTTAGGGAGCCATAAGCCTATCAAAAAATAATATATTGCTTTGGAAATTGGTTTGGATATCGTCCATACGTGTTTCTCCCATATATAATCCTTTTGTAATAACATACAAATACATATTTTGTGAGAAAAAAAATATGTGATTTTTTAAGGGTAAAAAAACAAATTAATAAAATCGGAGGTAATCATTAAGAAAAAAAAAATCACCTGCCGTTTTTCTGTTGCAATTTGCTTCAAAAACTATATTTTCTGCGTTTTGCAAACAATTTTACCTTTTCCACGAGGATTATCACGCTCGTAATTATTAACGACATTATACAAATGTGTTGTCATAAAATTCATAATTAGATCCAAATCATGAACTTTAGCCATACCAAATTAAAGGGGGCACTTTTATATGGGTGCCCCTTTTTGAAAATTAAAGGGGGCACGGTGCTCCAGTGTCCCATTCCGTTCCGCCGCAGCCATTTTCATAACCTGACACCACTGAACTCTATAGAGATGGAAGGCGCATTGGCCGGCAGACTGGTCTAATGACGGCGGCCATATTGGTAATCACAAGAGCATCGTGGCCTGTGGTTAAAGGATAGGCGCCAGGGCGGGCACACTGCGCTGGGACAATTTAACAATATATTGAGGCGAAACTACTAGTCCGTAGAGGCAATATGACTACCGTTCAAGAATGTTCCAGACATTGAATGCAGAATGATTCTAGGATTTTTTTGGAATTTTTTCGCCGAAAAAATATTTTTCGACTAAATTTTTTGCATTCAATTTGAAACAATTGTTGGTAGTAGTGCATGTTGTAAGTAGTACCGCAACCGGTCAAGTAAGTTCGCTCAATGTATAGTCACCAATGTCAGCCTGGGTGCCCGCCTATCCTTTAACACAGGCCGCCGACTGCTCATGTGATTACCAATATGGCCGCTGGCGCTGTCATTAGACAACTCGGCCAATGGGGTCGCAGCGGCATAGCCACTCTGTGCCTGACACGAAATAACGTCAAGATTAGGTCACACGAAGTCAAAATTTGAAATTTATTCATCTAAACAAAAATGTGTGATTCAAGAATAGTTGTGTCAAATAAATACAGTGGTTGCATATATTTGTCTGTATCTGATCACTAAAGGCAAAAAACTTAACTTCTAAAAAATAAACTGTCATGAGTTACTTCAAGTTAGGGAGACATAGAGTCGAATCAAAAATATAGCTATTGCTTCGAAATTGTGGTTTTGGGTATCATCCATAATGCATGATCATTGTTCATCATATTATGTTCATTATTTTTAAAATAGAGCTTTGCTAATAATCTTATAATTTGTAAGAGAAAAACTTTTTAAGAATTAATGGGCTAAATTTATAAAAATTGCAAAACTGAGATAGCCATCTTGAGGACGCATGTTATTTTTTTTTCTTTTGAAAGTGGTGTCTTTGTATTTTTTTTTTTTAAACTCGATTTTCCTACGATTTTCGTACATTTATAGTATTTCTACGGGCATTATCAAGCTCGTAAATATCCCATTATTCAACTGTATTTTCATAAATTTGATTGTAGACCTAAATCGTGAACCTTAGTCATACCAAATTTAAGGATATTGGTGCCCCATTTCAAAATCAAGGGGACTTAGTGTCCCCCCCTGTTCTGCCACCTATGGCGGTGTGTGGCCGGGGTGGCTACTCCAATCCAGCGTAGTGTCACTGACGGGGTCGTCGGAGCTGGTGGTGGTGTGTGTGGGGGGGGGAGGGGGATGTGTGGTACGACGGTCGGTGATTTGTACCATCGCTCCACTCGGCCGCCAACGAGGCGCCGCTGACTCATCCGTCAGTAGGGCCCCGGCGCCCCGGCCCCGGCCCCGGCCCCGGCCTGGCTGGTGCACGCGACCTGACCGGATAGCCACACATCTCACCACCAGTTCTACATTGAGAGAGGGAGAGAACGACTCTGGTAACCAGTGGGAACCACCATCATTACTCCAGTGGCACTTCCGCCGCCACGCCCGCCCCCGCCCCCGCCCCGCCCGCCACTTCCTCCCAGACTCAGCATAGATGATCGAGTGACTTCAGGTCACAATATAGGCCACGATTTCCTGAAGAGAGTTCCTTCTGATCTAGTTTTTTCATATTTGGATGTATCAATGGCTATTCTGACTGACTATACTGCAATGTTTCACTGTCAGCACGTCCTGGGAGTTGGATCCCACTCATCAGAGATCTTGTGACGCTGCAGCTCGAGCCGGCCGATCGCAGATGTCCATGAAGTTATCGCAGTCGGTGCGCTGTAGGTACTGTGCAGCAGGCGGCCATATAGTGGCTGGGGACTGAGAATACAGCAGGCACAGGGACTGATCAGTCACACTCAGAGCCGGGAAGGTAGCACCAGTCAGGCTACCACCAGCCGAGTCAGGGTCCACTAGTCGAGTCAGGAGCAGAGGCGAAACTTTTTGAAAATCATTGGGGTTGCACTTAGTTGTTAAGAGCCCATTTGTATCACATCTCGTTCATAGGCGTAATGTTAAATTTCCAAATGATTTGGGGTTGTAGTACAACCCCTTTTGCATAAAAGTTACACCATGTCAGAGTCACCAGCCGAGTCAGGGGACACCAAGCGAGTTCAGGCCCACAGTCGAGTTAGGCATCACCAGTAACGAGTCAGGAGTCACCCAGTGCGAGTCAGGAGTCATTCAGCGAGTCAGGGGACACCAGTCGCATTCAGGAGTCACCAGCCGAGTCAGGGGACACCAGCGAGTCAGGAGTCACCAGTCGAGTCAGGGCGACCAGTCGAAGTAGAGCCACCAGCCGAGTCAGGATGTCACCAGTCGAGTCAGGGGTCACCAGCCGAGTCAGGAGTCACCAGCCGAGTCAGGGACACCAGCCGTGTCAGGGGTCACCAGCCGAGTCAGGCCATCAGCCGATCAGAGGTCACCAAGTCAGTCGGTGGTCACCAGCCGAGTCATCGCGACTCACAGGTTCGATCAGGTGGTCGCACGCAGTTCGTGAGTTTCAGAGTTCATCCATCCGAGTCAGGGTCACACAGCCGTGCAGGATGCACCAGCCGAGTCAGAGTCACAGTCGATCAGGATCACCAGCCGAGTTCAGGAGTCACCAGCCGAGTAGGAGTACCAGCCGGTCAGGGGTCATCAGCCGAGTTCAGGGACGGTGCACCAGCCGTTCAGTCAGGATCACACTCGATCACGGGTGTCACCAGCCGATGTTCCAGGAGTCACCATATGAGTCATCAGCCGCATTCAGGAGTTTCACAGTCGTATTCTGGCTGGTCACCAGTTCGAGTCAAGGGATACCAGTGATTCAGGGAGTCACCAGCGACGTCAGGGCGACACCAGGCGAGTTTCTCAGGACGCTCTACGCATTTTCGTCAGGGCACCAGTCGATGTCAGGAGCCACTCAGCTGTTAGTACACAGTTCAGTCAGGGTACACCAGTCCGAGTCAGAGTCGCACCAGCCATGTCATGGCGCACAGCTCGAGCAGGAGATCACTCCGATCAAAGGGTCATCAGCCAGCAGTCTATAGGCAGTACCAGTCGATCAGGCGTTAGCGAGTTCAGAGTCCACCAGCTCGAGGTCAGGTGTCACCGTCGAGTCAGGGAAGTCATGCAGCCGTAAGTGGATCCGTCACCAGCCGAGTCAGGGAGTCACCAGCCGCGTCAGAGTCACCAGGTCGATCAAGTTGTCACCGTTGCGAGTCAGATTCACCAGCGAGTCAGAGTCACAGCCGAGTCAGGGGTCATCAGCGAGATCAGGGGTCACCAGGCCGGCAGAGGTCACCATTCGACGTCAGGGTCACCAGCCGAGTCAGGAGTCACCAGTCGAGTCAGGAGTCACCAGTCGAGTCAGGAGTCATCAGCCGAGTCAGGAGTCACCAGTCGAGTCAGGGGTCACCAGTCGAGTCAGGAATCACCAGTCGAGTCAGGAGTCACCAGCCGAGTCAGGGGTCACCAGCCGAGTCAGGGGTCATCAGTCGAGTCAGGAGTCATCAGCCGAGTCAGGAGTCACCAGTCGAGTCAGGAGTCACCAGTCGAGTCAGGAGTCATCAGTCGGGTCAGGGGCCACCAGTCGAGTCCAGGTCACAGTATCGATGTTCATGCGAAGTCAACCATGTTCGATCAGGCCATCCAGATCGCAAATGTCAGGGGCCACCAGTCCGACGTCAGGAGTCCAGCGAAGTCAGTGAACCAGATCCGTAGTTTCAGGAGTCACCCTCAGTGGGTCAGGTAACACCAGTGCTCGAGTCAGGTACACCACCGAGTCAGGTAGTCAAGTTCGATCTTCAGCGATTACTCAGCCGAGTCAGATCACCAGTCTCGGTCAGACACACAGGTTTCGTTCAGGGCCCACCCAGCCGCAGTCAGGATTCATCATTTCGATATCAGGTATATGCCACCAGTGCGAGTCTAGGAGTCTTCTCAAGGCTCGAGCAGCGTCACTCAGTGTGTCTAGGGACCAGTCTCCTGTCAGTCTGCACAGTCGCGTCAAGATCAGGTCACGCCTGATTCAGTGAGCCACCAGTCGGGTCAGGTATCACCAGTCGAGTCACAGAGTCCCGTCGGTTCAGGAGTCTACCAGTGAGTCAGGATAATCATCCAGTCGAGGTTGCAAGGGGCACCAGCCTGAGCCAGATCACAGTGGACATGCATAGCGGGTCATCCAGGCGTTAAGTCAGGGGTTCAATCTGATCAGGGGACACCTACGCTGTGCAGGACCTCAGGCACGTCCAGTCCGGTTACAGGGCCATTCAGCCAAGTCTTAAGGGCCACCAGCCGAGCAGGGGACATCATCGAGTCAGGCGGTCACATCGATCAGGAGTCACCAGTCGAGTCAGGAGTCACCAGTCGAGTCAGGAGTCACCAGTCGAGTCAGGAGTCACCAGTCGAGTCAGGGGCCACCAGCCGAGCCAGGAGTCACCAGTCGAGTCAGGGGTTACCAGTCGAGTCAGGAGTCACCAGCCGAGTCAGAAGTTACCAGCAGAGTCAGGGGTCACCAGCCGAGTCAGGGGACACCAGCCAAGTCCGGGGTCATCAGCCGAGTCAGGAGTCACCAGCCGAGTCAGGAGTCACCGGCCGAGTCAGGGGTCACCAGTAGAGCCAGGAGTCACCAGTAGAGCCAGGAGTCACCAGTCGAGTCAGGGGCCCCCAGCCGAGTCAGGGGACACCAGCCGAGTCAGGGGTCATCAGCCGAGTCAGGGGTCATCAGCCGAGTCAGGGGACACCAGCCGAGTCAGGACTCAGGGGTCACCAGCCGAGTCAGGGCCATCAGCCAAGTCAGGGGCCACCAGCCGAGTCAGGGGACATCAGTCGAGTCAGGGGTCACCAGTCGAGTCAGAAGTCACCAGTCGAGTCAGGGACCACCAGCCGAGTCAGGGGTCACCAGTCGAGTCAGGGACCACCAGCCGAGTCAGGGGTCACCAGTCGAGTCAGGGACCACCAGCAGAGTCAGGGGTCACCAGTCGAGTCAGGAGTCACCAGCCGAGTCAGGGAACACCAGCCGAGTCAGGACACCACGAATCACACAGTTTTGTTATCGCGCACTGTACCACTGCGTACTGCGTAGCAGAGGCCAGAGCAGTCAGCACATCGGCTGGCTTGCTGGCTGGCGATGCAGACTGAATTGGTCACCATCGGCGTACGGCGTACTCTGCAGCCGCCCTAATATTGGCTCTGCTGTCACCGACTGAATAGCTGCTTATTCATCACTCGACTCTTCTCTTCTCGATATTTTGCAGCGCAATGAGCACAAGTTCGGCACATACTGTGTGTGATGAAGTTCATATGTTACTGCAGCCGAGCGGCAGAGCTGCATAGCTGCTCCCATTTCGGCGCGGCGCTATCAACATTGCCTTCTTTTACATTATTTTCAAATCGCTATTCATCAGGGGCGGATTCAGTGGGGGGGCGGCAAAGCGCCCGCCCCCCGCGCCAGGAACGCCCCCACGGGCTGTCCTCTGCCAGGCGCCGGCGGCTATGGACAGCACGTGAGCACTCAGCGTCCCTATGCTGACTACAGGGCGCCCCTCATCCACTGTGGCGTCCTCTCAGTAGATATACAGGGCGCTCCCTGCAGTGCCACGGGTCACTCGAGTTGCCACGATTGCTCTTCAGACCAACTTGGAGACCCCATACCCTGACTTCAAGGTCGCTCTTGTTCAACGTCAGATATACAGGGCGCTCCGGTAGTGAAGTGCTACTAAGTCCGCCCCCATTTTGATTAACAGTTTTCGGTGCCCCTCACCTCTTCACAGTCACATGGGCGCCCCCTTATCCATGACCAGCAGGGCGTCCTTGTCAGGAGTACAGGGCGCTTTTAAGCTTCTCAGCGCCCCTGTCAGGAGCACAGGGCGCCCTCAAACTTCTCAGTGCCCCTGGAAGGATTACAGGGCGCCCCTCAGACCACTTAGCGCCCCTGTCAGATGTGCAGGGAGCACGTCAGATTCTGCTGGGAAACGCCTGATGCATGCTGTGCCCCATAGCTCAGCAGTTTATATTCCAGCGACAAAATATGTATATGAAAAACTACCTTTATTTTAATAAGTTTCATCATACCGAGATGTGCAACCAGGAAAATAGGGGTTGCCTGAGGCTTGGCTCCACCCATGGTCTGGTTCCAGTATTTAAAAACGATTCCACGACATAAAACTACAATTTGCAGGCCGCTTCGCGGCTTTACATCGGTGGTCATCGTCATAACGAAGTCAGCACCATCATATTCGGTTCATTGTAACGGTTAATTGAATGAATATCATGTTTAATTTTATTGTTTATAAGGCCCACCGCCAATGTTTCCGGGTTTTATCGGGCTTTGCTGTACAAATTTTGCGCCGCTTCGCGGTGCCAAATAATAAATATGTACCTACTATAACACAAAAAGCCACATTAAAAATACTGCAAAGGATTAAATACCAGCATAAAAATGACGTACATTTATTTCGTCATTTCAACCGACCACCTACTACAAAAAATATCGGCGACGCCCTGGGTACAGCTGACAGCTGACATTGTTTTGCTCAGTGAAAGGCAATGTCAGAACAACACAAACTGCAAGTTGACATTTTCAATATTCCAAAATGTCGAAAAGCTAAACAAAAACAAATCATTTTAAATCCTGAGGTTTCAAAATACAGTGGCCCAAATCCGGGAAGAAATTAGAAATGGAGGGTAGGTAAGGTTTGCTTAAAACGGTTTTCCCCCAAAACGGCCGGCTGGATCCGCCCTTGCTACAGGGCTCCCTTCAGACCACTTTGGCGCCCTTATCAGAATGGCAGGGCGCCCCTCAGACCCCAAGGCGCCACTAAATTGGCCTGCGGCCCCCTTCTAAAAAATTATGGATCCGCCCCTGCTATTCATCACCATATATCCAAGCATTGTAATCCTGTATGTCTATATTCTATAACGTTGCAATGTGTCGATTCTTCCGAAGGCCCTGTTTTGGCTGAATGACCTCGCTGAACTGAGAAATGTCTGGAGCCAGCTTCAGACACTGTGACAAGCAGTGAAATTCTTTGCACTTATAAGTGGAGACCCCAGTTAAAAGTTCCAACTTCGATGATCAGACACATTTGCTCTGCTCTAGCCATTGTCCATCTGTCCATCATCACTGGGATAAAACACGCCAGTTCGCAATCCTTTCCTCACAACATACTCTTCCCTTGTCTATAAGGTATATGAAAGTAGGATTTTCTGTATATTCTGCATATGGTATGCAGGGCTGGTAAAACGGTTTTGGTGGCGCCGGACCAAACCTGGCCGAAACAAAGTGACCTCTCTGTGCTGGCTAGGGGCCCATTCGGTATGCTTAGGACCCTTTTAACTCGCCGAGGGGACCTTTCTGTCTACCCAGGGGCCACTATACGACCTGTCAGGGGCCAAAGGCCTCTGAGCAGAATGACCTTTTCGGTCCCGGAGCAAACTTCAAAGGGGGGTTTCTGGCGCCCTATGCATCATGTTCGCTCTTTTTACCAGCCCTGATGTTATGTGTTACATCCATGACAAATGGAGTAAGTGATGATACCATGATAAGTGATGATACCATGATAAGTGATGATACCATGGTAAGTGATGATACCAGCCCTGCATACCATAATGCATGCCATACATCTGCTTTTTGTGTTTTTATCATCACTTACTCCTGATGTTATGTTTTAACTTTTATAACAACAACGCTTAAATGAACACTTGAACAAGGATTGCCAATGCCTTTTTTAACATGCTAACTGGGGGGGGGGGCAAATGCCCTCCCCCCAGTGAGCCGTTTTGTCCCCGCAGTCAAGACATTTTGCCCACCCTGAAGTAATTAATTCCCTGTCATTTGTCGCTTGATATGTATTAAATAAAATACATATACTCTTCTGGTTATAAATTTATGAAAATACAGTGATAAATGCCATGATATTTCTGAATATACAGAAATATTATGTAGTATTTCCCAGCGAAAATAAGTATATCGTATTAAATAATTTCCGAAATATTATAACCTTAAATATACTTTGAACAATTGCTCATTAGGTATACGGCAAAATAGGGGAGATCGGGGAATGTTGGACCAGGAACGTCGACACAAAATTTTGAGTGGATGGGGAAGGGGGTGACCATGTGGCTGTCCTCCACTCCTATAAGGTTATATTAAATTCCTGCTAATATTGGGGTCCGGAGCGATCTTAGGGGGCCGGCCCACTGGCCCCTCGGTTGGCGACGCACGTGGTTGGGACAGGGGAGATATTTCCATCATGCTCACATTGTTTTTTTCTTCAGAAATCACTGTTGCGCATGCCGATTATCCTGTACTCTTTCCCACTAAGACTCTTTGCGCTTCGAGGAAGCCGCAATTTGTGACACTGAAAATGTGCTTATGTGTATCCTGAACAAAAGCGATAAGCCGGTGAGGGGAGGAATGTTTAGACGCTCCCTAAGGTTTTGGAGGATAGCGAAAACAAATTTTTGGCGCGCAGTGCCGCAAAATTTGACACAGATGTTGGAACATCAATAACCCACGTTATGTAAAAGTTTTGACCTCGAGTCATTTCAGCTCAGGTCACCATGTCACGTCATTTGACCTTATTACACAAACAAATGTTTGTCACAGTACATTAATAGCCAAAAGTGTATCTTACCACCGTAAGTGCATGGCATGTTGGATTGTGCTGGAGAGTAAATACAAATACAAATACAGCCCCCACCTGACGGACCACGCTGGAAGATGACTGAGATCCCTCTGCAGTAGCAGTTCGTCAGCTGTGGTGATGGTTTTGCGGACAATTTTGACATCGACGGCATACAAAAGGCAGCCGGATTCCATGTTTCTCGGTTGATCGTTAATGAACACCGAAAAGAGAAGGGTAGCCAAAAGTGATCCTTCTGGAACGCCGGAGGTCACCGGTTTCCAGTCGGAGGTTTTGCCGTTGACGATAACTCCCTTGGCGTCTATCAAGACAGATACGAGACAAAACGTTCCAATGCAAAAGCCTCAAGTGGTAGGAGTGTTTTAAGCTGTGAATAAGGGAGCGCATAGTTGACCGCTCTGAAAAGCGGCCGAATAATCCAGTATAAATGGGTCCGTCTGATACCGTCGGATATGGCCTCCCTCACGTACTTAAGATAAACACTTAAGTTCGTAGCTGCACGAAACGCCTAGGAATAAAAACCATGCTGCTGCTGCTCAAACCGGTGCGCATGGCGGAATAGCTCGTCATATACATTATACAACGCGTTCCAGCATCTTCCCGAAGAGAGGAAGCAAGGAAATATATCTGTTATTTCATGGTTCTATTTGTCGCCTTACTTGTATAATGGTATGATGTTTGCCTGCCCCCATCTCCGCTAAAAGACATCGGACCTCACTGACAGGTTACACATCTTAGTAATCGGGATAACAAGCGGGCCCGTCCACGCACTCCACGATTATACGAGCACTGATATTATCAGTCCCGCATGCCTTGTTGGGACTGACCATGGTGAGCGCAGCTCGCACAGACACCTCAGAAACACGTATGCGACTCATGTTCTCGACTGGGTGGCTCGGGGCATGAGGTGGATCAGTGCACTTGGCTGCGAATGCCTCATTCAGTCAGCGTCCGCGCGTTCCAGGTCATTCGACTCGAGTACACGAACAGAGTTATAGAGCACCGGTGATGCACATGATTTCTTAGTTTTACATTTCAAAAACGAGAATGTAAAACTAAGAAAATGTAACGCTTTGGGTTTGTCTTAAAATCGTCGGTGAGCTTTCGCAAATATTCGAAGTACCCGCTCGCGGCTGCTGGTCTCTTTGGAGGGCAGCCCTCAGGTACGTGAGCGACTCGGAGCAAGCTGCCATCTGCCCGATTTCAGCGAATGTCTGGATATCCGATGCTCTGTACACACTGGGTTCGATTTGCGTCCAGCTGTCCTGAAACCGCTTGAAGAGGCCCGTGTCTTGTCCGCCAGTGGGACCGAAAGCTGCCCGGAAGACACTTGTGAAGACTATCTCTTGGACATGGTGTCTGCAGGCGAGCCATACCAGCTCGGGTCCCAGCCCGGGTCCCAGCCTGTATCCCAGCCCCTCCTTGCAGGGGTGGTAAAGTGTTCTGTCCTTATGGACAAGGTCGGGGACAAAATGTTTATTCTGATAAAGTACCCGGGGGCAAATGACAGCAAAAATAATTGCTATGCCATTCCTGTGAAACTAAGTGATAATCTAGAAAATTGTTTCGTAATCAAATATCAGATGTAGGTATTCTTCATCACGTTATCATAATCACGTCAGTCGGTTGTGCCTCATTTGTTAAATTAGCAGTTGCGTTTTCAGCTCTTGATTTCTAATGATTTTTTCATCATTATTCCCCGGACGAAAAAAAATAAATGTTAGGTATAGCCAGTTAATCTTAGTATTAAGTAGGTTTTGTCCCGGACCCGGACCCGGACCCAGTCCTTGTGTATTTTAGTCATAGGATTTTACTGTCTGGACAGAGGATCTTAGTGTTTTACCAGCAGACTTTGAATAATTATACTATAAATAGTAGAAAACCGGTGCCATTCAGTGTGAACATCCAGCAGTATTTGTATTTAACTCACGTGTCTTTATGGTAGGCATCCTCCAGCACGGAGAAATATAACGGAGTAATAGTAAAGAACAAGTGTGGCCCGCATGCTGCCGCAATGCGAAGATCACCGAGTTCGAAAGTGCGTTCCCCGTAGCCGGTTCCCAATAGCCCGTTTTCCTTGTTCCTTTCCTGTCCCCGTAGCCCGTAGCCCCTAGCCCGTATTTCATTCCACGTAGACCATGGCCTGTAGCTCGCAGCCCGTAACACATAGCCTGTAGCCCGTAGTCCGTTTTCCGTAGCCCAATATTTCTGAATTTCTCCAATCTCGGATAGGCTTTACTATATTGTATAATTCAGGATTAAATATGCGTCAATTTGGTATCCGTCGATCAAGGCTCGTTTTGTGCTAGCATGCTTTTTACTATGCCGATATTTTGCCAACTCTAATTGCTCCAGACTTGTGAAAGCTTGATTCAATATTTGATAACGCCGAAAGAAAAATGGTCTGACAGCGTTATATTACAACTTTAATTGTTACGTGCATGTTTGTCGAGACAAAAACGTTTTGAGTGGATATTGGTCAGAAAAGATTGCACTTTACAGCTGTATAACTTTTATCGCTCATCTCCCTCCATTTTTGATGGTATTACGGTGTAATGGAATAAATATTCGGAAATCGGCAATGATAAACCTACAGTCGGATTTTAGTACCGAAATAATGCTTAAAAACGTTCATAATCATATGCAATTGAGAGACGGTGCCTTTGCCTTGACAAGTTATGTTGGTCTCATCTGTGCACGTCCCATGGTTTCCGAGCACTAATTATAATCGTGAAAATCGGGGCAAAACCGTGATTTTTCGTTGGTGCAGCCATTAACTTTGCACGCGCCACGCGCTGCTTTCCGACTGACATTCCATTCGCCAGCTCATTCGATTCTCCACACGTCTGTGTTTGTCGCATGCCGATCCGACAAATGGTTGCCGAGATATGGACCTGGGATGGCATCCATGGTTCGCGAATTTTCGCATTTCGCGCTCTTACTTTTTTACGTGTTAAAGACATGGGAGGAAAAGTCAATTTCTCATCTCGTGCCACGCACTCGTTATGCACCCTACGGACCCCGTTTCTAGACATGGATCGTCGCTGAAATGTCACCTAGATCGTGTCAAAATTGCACCATCCTAATCGCAATAGTTGAGGCTGCACAGCTGAGCAAAGAAAAAAACGGCGAATCGGCCACAGACAAACAAACAGACGCACTTTAGTCAAATAGTATATTAGACAAGCGCCTTTGGCGCTCGCTTCGCTGAGCGAGACAATCTATTTATACATAATTATAATATAACAATTGATCATATGTCTAAGCAAATTTAATTAAAAATAAATTTATTTATCATCTGTCTAAAAAAATTAGCATAAGCTCGAACATATGGTGAAATGTGTACAGCATTCAGAGAATCAATTCTTTGTAATTTAACCAAAGACTTTGTCCTGCTGGGCATTTACTTTTTACCAAGCTTTTATCACACTTTCCCAAACAGCGCCTTTGGTTGACCTTGAATTGGTTTGGTTGACCGCCTTTGGAACCGCCTTTGGTGCTCGCTTCGCTGAGCGAGACAATCTTATATATATATTTCATTTATATAAATCATTTGTCGTGTCTCTAAGAATGTTAAATAAAACAAATGATAATAATTATAAGCATGTTTTTAACATTGGCGCGAGCGTATGATAAAAGCTGTTCAGCTGTCCGATAATGAATGTTAAGTAAATGGGTAAAAGCTTTCGGTCTGTTGGGTATATACATTTTACCAAGTTTTGCATGCAGTTTTGAAAACAGATGTAGACAAAAGACAAAATGATATCAAAATCAGGGCGATATAATGTATATAGATTCTCGGCCGTTGTTGGATTTTCCACCCTCGACCTTCGGTCTCGGGCGGAAAATCCAACAACGACATCGGTCTTCAATACATTCCTTTTTGGTATTATCGTGTGGTATTTGATGTCTGAATATTTTGACTTGCTAAATTTCTGGGCTGACGCCTGCCGCCAATGACAGTTCGAAAGAACAGTTTGCCAAGGAGCGCTTATGGCGCTTGCTTTGCTTCGCTAAATGCGACTCAATTTATGTATTCCCATAGCTGAAAGCCCGTAGCCCATAGCTCGTAGCCCATATTCCGTAGCCAATAGCCCGTAGCCTATAACCTGTAGCCCACTGCCCGTAGGCCACAGACCGTAGCCCATAGCCCGTGGCCTATAGCCCGTAGCATATAGCCCGTAGCATATAGCCCATATCCCATAGTCCAAAGCCCATAGCCCATAGCCCGTAGCTCGTAGCCCATAAGCCGTAGCCCGTTCCCCGTAGCCCGTTTCCAGTAGCCCGTTCCCCGTAGCCCGCTCCTGTTAGCCCGTTCCCGTAGCCCGTTCCCCGTAGCCCTTCCCGTAGGCCCGTTCCCCGTAGCCCGTTCCCCGGTAGCCCGTTTCCCCGTAGCCCGTTCCCCTAAGCCCGTTCCCCGATAGCCCGTCCCCCGTAGCCGTTCCCGTAGCTCGTTCCCCGTAGCCCATTCCCAGTTAGCCGTTCCCCGTTAGCCCGTTCCCCGTAGCCCGTTTCCCCGTTTAGGCCCGTTCCCGTTAGCCCGTTCCCCGTAGCCCGTTCCCCGTTCCCCGTAGCCCGTTCCCCGTAGCCCGTTCCCTGTAGCCCGTTACCCGTAGCCGTTCCCCGTAGCCCGTTCCCCGTAGCCCGTTCCCCGTAGCCCGTTCCCCGTAGCCCATTCACCGTAGCCCGTTCCCCGTAGCCCGTTCCCCGTAGCCCGTTCCCCGGTAGCCCCGTTCCCCGTAGCCCGTTTCCCCGTAGGCCCGTTCCCCCGTAAGCCCGTTCCCCGCTTTAGCCGTTCCCCCATTCCCCGTAAGCCCGGTCCCGTAGCCCGTTCCCCGTAGCCCCGTTCCCCGTAGCCCGTTCCCGTAGCCCGTTCTCCGTACCCGTTTCCCCGTAGCCCGTTCCCCGTAGCCCGTTCCCCGTAGCCCGTTCCCCCGTTCCCCGTAGCCCGTTCCCCGTAGCCCGTTCCCCGTGCCCGTTCCCCGTAGCCTGTTCCCCGTAGCCCGTTCCCCGTAGCCCGTTCCCCGTTTAGCCCGTTCCTCGTAGCCCAGTTCCCCGTAGCCCGTTCCCCGTGCCCGTTACCCCGTAGCCCTTCCCCGTTGCCCGTTCCCCGTTAGCCCGTTCCCCGTAGCCCGTATCCCCGCATAGCCCGTTTCCCCGATAACTAGCCCGTTCCCCGTAGCTAGCCCGTTCCCGTAGCCGTTCCCCGAGCCTGTTCCGTAGACCCGCCTTTCCCCCCTAAGCCCCTCAGATTTCCCTCGTAGCCCGGTTCCCCGCTACCCGTCCCCGTAGCCGGTTATCCGCCTGAGTAGCCGTTCCCCGTAGGCCCGATCTCACGTAGCCGTATACCACCGTAGCCCGTACTCTTCCTCCCGTAACGTAGCCGACGTTTCCCCGATACGCCCAGTTTCCCTCGTAGACCTCGTCACCCGCTAGCCCGAGTCAACCCCGTATAAGGGCCCGTATCTCCCTTAGTCCCGTTCCACGACTAGACCTAGTTTCCCGATAAGCACCGTTCCCCGTATGAGCCTCTGCGGTGCCCGTTTTAGGCCCCGCTATGTCGCCCGTTTAGCCCGTTTCTGCCGTAGCCCTCTCTGTCGCCGATTAGCCCTCGATTTGCCCGCTGCATTTTAGCCTGCGTAACTCCCATCCCTGAGCCCCAAGTTGCCCCTTGTAGCGGCCTGTCTCTCGACTAGACCAGACTTTCCCGGTTAGTGCCCAGTTATCCACTCGCCTCTTATGGCCATCCCAGTCCCTATTCCTGTCCCCGTTCCCCGTAGCCCGTTCCCCGTAGCCCGTTCCCCGTAGCCCTTCCCCGTAGCCCGTTCCCCGTAGCCCGTTCCCCGTAGCCCGTTCCCCGTAGCCCGTTCCCCGTAGCCCGTTTCCCCGTAGCCCGTTCCCGCTAGCCGTTCTCCGTAGGCCCGTTCTCCGTAAGCCCGTTCCCCGAGCCCGTTCCCCGTGCCCGTTTCCCGTAGCCCGTTCCCCGTAGCCGTTCCCTAGCCCGTTCCCCGTAGCCCGTTCCCCGTAAGCCGTTCCACGTACCCGTTCCCCGTAGCCCGTTCCCCGTAGCCCGTTCCCCGTAGCCCGTTCCCCCGTAGCCCGTTCCCCGTAGCCCGTTCCCCGTAGCCCGTTCCCGTAGTCCGTCTCCGTAGCCCGTTCTCCGTAGCCGTTCCCCGTAGCCCGTTTCCCCGTAGCCCGTTTCCCGTAAGCCCGTTCCCCGTAGCCGTTCCCCGTAGTTCCGTTCTCCGTAGGCCCGTTCTCGTAGCCCGTTCCCCCGTAGCCCGTTCCCCGTAGCCCGTTTTCCCGTAGCCCGGTTCCCCGTAGCACCGTTCCCCGTAGCCGTTTCCCCGTAGCCCGTTCCCCGTTAGCCGTTCCCCGTAGCCCGTTTCCCGTAGCCCGTTCCCCGTAGCCCGTTCCCCGTAGCCCGCTTCCCCGTAGCCGTTCCCCGTAGCCCGTCCCCGTAGCCCGTTCCCCGTAGCCCGTTCCCCGTAGCCCGTTCCCCGTAGCCCGTTCCCCGTAGCCCAGTTCCCCGTAGCCCGTTTTCCCGTAGGCCCCGTTCCCCGTAGCCCGTTCCCCGTAAGCCCTTTCCCCGTAGCCCGTTCCCCGTAGCCCTTCCCGTTAGCCTTCCCCGTAGCCCGTTCCCCGTAGCCCGTTCCCTGTTGACCCGTTCCCCGTTAGCCCTTCCCTCCGTATCCCGTTCCCCGTAGCCCCGTTCCCGTAGCCGTTCCCCAGTAGCCGTCTCCGTAGCCCGTTCCCCGTAGCCCGTTCCCCGTAAGCCGTTCCCGTAGCCGCTTCCCCGTAAGCCCGTCCCCTAGCCCGTTCCCCGTAGCCCGTTTCCCCGTAGCCCGTTTCCCCGTAGCCCAGTTCCCGTAGCCCGTTTCTCCGTAGCCCGTTCCCGTAGCCCGTTCCCTGTAGCCGATTCCCCGTAAGCCCGTTCCCGTTGCCCGTTCCCCGTAGCCCGTTCCCCGTAGCCGTTTCCCGTAGCCCGTTTCCCGTAACCCGTTCCCCGTAGCCCGTTCTCCGTAGCCCGTTCCCCGTAGCCCGTTCCCCGTAGCCCGTTCACTGTACCCGTTCACTGTAGCCCGCTCACCGTAGCCGTCACCGTAGCCCGTTCCACCGTAGCCCGTACCTCGTAGCCCGTTCCCCGTAGCCCGTTCCCCGTAGCCCGTTCCCCGTAGCCCGTTCACCGTAGCTTGATCCCCGTGGCCCGTTTCCTGTAGCCCGTTCACCGTAGCCCATTCATGTAGCTCTTTTCATGTAGCTCTTTTCATGTAGCCCGTTCCATGTAGCCCGTTTCATGTAGCCCATTACATGTAGCCCGTTCCATGCAGCCCGTTCCATGCAGCCTGTTTCATGTAGCCCGTTTCATGTAGACCGTTTCATGTAGCCCGTTTCACGTAGCCCGTTTCATGTAGCCCGTTTCATGTAGCCCGTTCATAATACATTGTATAGCACTTCAGCACTTGACTTGCATCAGAAC
This sequence comes from Semibalanus balanoides, assembly GCA_014673585.1. Taxonomy (NCBI): domain Eukaryota; kingdom Metazoa; phylum Arthropoda; class Thecostraca; order Balanomorpha; family Balanidae; genus Semibalanus; species Semibalanus balanoides. Next base: position 18,049 of record VOPJ01003828.1, read on the forward strand.
TTGTATTGAATGGCATTCAATTTCCAGTTGTGTCAATAGTGAATCCGCCTGGCGGCGGTGCACTCTGAGCGCAGCATGCTCATTGGTAATAATTACTTAATACATATTCGCCGGCTGTGGCAAACTTTGCCGATGCAAATTACGCCGAAACAAAATATGCATAGTAGCGTTATATTGCATCTTTAATTATAACTTTCATGTTTGTCAAATATATTTTATTTTGGGTGGATATTGGTCAGAAAAGATTGCGCTTTTCAGCTGTATAACTTTTAATGCTTAGCTCCATCAGTTTTTGATAAAATTGCGGTGTAATGAAATACAATTTCGAAAATCGGCATTGTGAATGTTAAAGGCAGATTTTAGCACTGAAATATTGCTCAAAAACGTTAATACTCGTATGCATGTGAGAGACGGTACTGTTGCCTGAAAAAGTTATGTTGGCTTCATCTTTCCAAGTCCCATAGGTTCCGAGCACTGATGTCAATCGTGTAAAAACGTACCAAACCGTCCATTTTAAAATGGTACCGCCGATTATTTTGCACGTGCCACGTGCCACTCTCCGAACGACATTGCAATCGGAAGCCCTTTCAATTCTCTACACGCCTGCGCCGGTCGCATGCCGATGTGACGCACAGTTGTCGAGATATCGCTCTGTAAACGCTTCCGTGCCGCTCGAATTTTCGTATTTTCCGCATTTCCACTCAAACTTGGCCGCATGTTGAGTCAACGGGGAAAACGTCGTTTTTGCATCTCGTGCCACGCGCTCGCCGCGCATCCTACGAACCCCGTTTCTGGACGCAGAGCTGGTCTGAAATGTCGCCCAGTCGGTGTGAAAATTGCATCCCTCTGCGCGCAACGGTCGAGGCTGCACGCGAGCGCGACCGACGCTGCCGGAGGTGGCGGACAGACATACAGAAACACGGATTTTGTTCCTTTAGTAAGGTAGAAAAATAGCAGCGTCTGTATTTCCGCGCTGAAAAAAAATATATGTCTGACAACACCTGAACAAGGACGCAGGAACCGGGGGGGGGGGAGCAGAGGGGGCAGCCACCCCAACATTGTCAGATTTTAACATTACGCCTATGGCGTTGCATGGAAATAATTTACTTCAGAATGCCTTCCCCCCCTCCCCCCAACTTTTGGAGAGTTCCGGCGCCCCTGCGCCTGAATGTACAGTACATACGTGCCTTTATTCATAGGGAACCTTCATAATGATCCTAACTTAGCTGGCTGGGGTCATTTTTTAATGTGCGACTTTTGGTCGGGGCCACTCAAAGCAATTTTACCACCCCTGCTTCCTTGATCAAGACAAAGGCGCCGTGATGCAAGCCAGTATTTGAGACAGTTGTGTCAAACACGAGGCCTTGCACATGGGGTCGCAATGACCACTAATCTACGGGCAACAAGCACGCGAAACGATTCACAACGGTTGTAAATGGTGTAAAATGATTGATGAGTTCGAACTCAGCGTCCCAAATTACATCTGGATCGATGCCAGCTTAAAAAGTTAATCTGAGTTTACCTAAGGTCAGTGACCTCGCTTCACCTCGAAAAGGTCATGAACTTAGTGGAAGACATTGGTGTGCTGTGGTCACACCTATTTCGACCACAACATGCACCCTGAGGCCCATTCTGTCTCGTTTATTTGCGGTTTTCCAAATTTTTAGTTGATGCTGACTTTGCAGATGTTTGGAAATGACGTCACAGGTCGGTGACTGGAGATGACCCGGAATTGACCATCGGAGAAAAATGTTAGCAATGAATGCCCAAGAGGGTAATACAATTTTCGGAAAGCTTGCGTGCGTCATTTTTATCCTACAAAAAAAGGAACAACCCCCGACCTGCACTTTCAAGGGTTGATTGTGACCCCTTGATTTGGAAGCTACGTCCCGAAATTTTGCCTGCTCAAATAAGTCATTGAGTGTAACAAAAAACGGCTGGCGGAGGTTATCCATCATGCAAACGAAAATTTAAGTACTAACTGTGGACCAGTCTCTCTCTATATATATAAATAAATAAATTTATATTATATATATATATAATATATAATATATATATATATATAATATATGAATATATATATATATAATATATATTATATCTGGACGCGTGTTTATCACACGTATCGTGCGATATACAATTACGACACTAGTTGGTGTTTAAACACACGCCCCGCTCGTAGTGTGGTTTACACAATAGGCAATTATGTGTAAATCAACACCGGGCGGTGGCGAGTTTTAACACAGGCAGCAGCAAATGAGGAGTATATCTCGCCATGGAGATATTTACCGAAACCGAGTGGATCTCACACGCGTGTGATAATACACATGCGGTGAATACCTCACTTTGGTGTGGTTTACCAGAAACCAGGTTATCTGTTGTGTTAAAATCGCAATGGCGTGATTTTTGTACGCAATATAATTCTGTAACATATAAACCTAACCACACTAACCTAAACCTAACTAACCTACTAAACCTAAATAATATATAGGCCATTAAGTCCGATTCGAGACGAAACCTAAGATAATATATAGCCATAAAGTCCGATCGAGACGAAACCTAAGATAATATATAGCCGTAAAGTCCGATCGAGACGAAAACCTAAGATAATATATAGCCATAAAGTCCGATCGAGACGAAACCTAAGATAATATATAGCCATAAAGTCCAATCGAGAAGAACCTAGATAAATATAGCCATTAAGTCCGATCGAGACGAACCTAGATAATATACAGCCAATAAAGTTCTGCTCGAGATGAAACCTAAAATAATATATGGCCTAAGTACGATCACGACAAATAAAGTCGGCGACAACGAGATTCGAACCCGCCTCATACACCTCGAAGTCAATGGACATACCACCAGACCACGGGATCTGGTAACATTAGGGCACTGTTTCGCCATCTAATCCGGCTACGTAGCGTAAGCATCGCCATGTGGCGAGTAGGCGTGCGGTTTACATACCAGCTTTTGTTGTTGTGTAAATCACACTTTAGCGAGGTTTACACAATTGGATTTACTTTGTGTACACCTAGGACACCTAGGACCCGTACCGGAGCCACGGGTCCTAGGTGTAAACCGCACCCATGGTGGTGAGGTTTACTCATAGCGTTGTTCTACGGTGTAAATCACACTTACGGTTGGTGAGATTTACACATCAACGGCGCCATCTGTGTAAACATCAGCAGACGCGTTGAATACACGTGCCCTATATACATATATATACATATATATATATATATATATATATATATACATAATATAAATATATATATATAAATTTAAATATATATATATACATATAAACATATATATATATATATATATATATATAAACAAATATGTATAATACATTTGAAAGGAATTCATTGTTTAAGTGGTCTTCAAACAAGATACTATAGTTTTAGGCATGAGTGGCATTAATGATTCAGTTAATGAACGAGCCGAAGGCGAGTTCATAAACTGAATATTTAATGCCACGAGTGCATAACAAAATTCAGTTTCTTCTGGTACCTTTAAAGCCCGTATACTAACTTACGTTGCATCTCTTTAGCACTTTTTAGCCTACGGTGTTTTTACGAGCGCTGCTTTTTACCTTTACATTCATCATGTTTTGTTTTTTTTTTATATTTATATTTTTATTTTTTCGTCGTTATTGGCATCATTTTTATTTTATTGTGTATGTATTTATAGCGCGTTTTGCGAAGTATATATTATATTTTTAATATTTATATTTGTGCTGGTACTACTGCTAATGTCGTGCCTTTCTGACTTCAACTGTTAGTGGGGGTGACCCTGTTGGTGATCGCTGAATAATAAATAAATACATAAAAGTGCATAAAGTCGTTTCGCTGAGGAAAATTTCAATGCCAGATTTATGTAAGATAATATTTTATAAAGTTTCATGCAGGGTCATTGACTGAGGCTCACAGTGTGTAATCACTCCGTAGAAAGTGTATTAACACTCCAGTTAATACACGGCTAAAATTAAGCCACATGGTCAAAGGTAAAACATGTATTCGGCCATGCACTTATCAAATTAGTGCATGGCCGAACAGAACTGGTTTTTTTTCCCATTACCATGTGCTTAACTGTAGCGGTGTATTAACTGGAATGTTAGTACACTCCCAAAGTGAAAATGCACTGCTAAGCCTCAGGTAAATAACCATGCATTGAGCTCTTGAAAAGTATTTACTTGCACTCTGAACAGTCAGTCTTCGGGCATGCACTAAATCGTTTTGTGCACTCGTGCCATTAAAGATTCAGTTTATGAACTCGCCTTTGGCTTGTTCATAAACTGAATGGCTAATGCCACTCATGCATAAATATAGTTTTATGCATGAGTGGCATTAATGATTCAGTTTATGAACGAGCCGAAGGCGAGTTAATAAACTGAATATTTAATGCCACGAGTGCATAAAACGATTTAGTGCATGGCCGAATGCTGACTGTTCATAGCACAAGTACATATTTTTCAATGAGTTCAAAGCAGGGTCATTTACCTGAGGCCGTTAGCAGTGTATAATGACTTTTGGGAGTGTATTAACACTCCACTTAATACACTGCTACAGTTAAGCACATGGTCAATGAGAAAACAGTCTTTGGCCATGCACTAAACTATATTAGTGCATGGCCCGAAGACTGTTTCCCATTGACCATGTGCTTAACTGTAGCAGTGTATTAACTGGAGTGTTAGTTAATACACTCCCAAAAGTGATTATACACTGCTAACGGCCTCAGGTAAATGACCCTGCATTGAACTCTCGGAAAAAAATGTACTTGTGCTCTAAGCCGTGTCCGGACACTTTGGCGAATGTCATTTTGACGAATGTCATTTTGGCGAATGCATTTGTCGAAGGACATTTGACGACATGTCTTTTTGACGACATGTTAATATGCCGAATGCTAAATGGCGAATGTACTTTTGTCGAAATATTTTTTGCCGAATGTAAAAATGTCGAAATGTCTTTGCCGACATGTGAAAAAGTCGAAATGTCATTTTGTCGACATGTGAAAAAGTCGAAATGCTTTTGACGAATGTATTTTTGACGACATGTGAAAAGATCGAAATGTCATTTTGCCGAAATGTGATTTTGACGACATGTGAAAAAGTCGAAATGTGTTTTTGCCGAAATGTTGTTTTGTCGACTTGTGAAAAAGTCGAAATGTCTTTTTGACGAATGTCATTTTGCCGACATGTGAAAAGATCGAAATGCACGAAATGTTCTTTTGTCGACATGTGAAAAAGTTGTAATGTCTTTTTGACGAATGTCATTTTGCCGACAAGTGAAAAGATCGAAATGTCATTTTGACGAAATGTGATTTTGACGACATGTGAAAAAGTCTAAATGTATTTTGCCGAAATCTGTTTATGACGACATGTGAAAAAGTCTAAATGTATTTTTGACGAAATCTGTTTATGACGACGTGTGAAAAAGTTGAAATGTGTTTTTTCCGAAATATTGTTTTGTCGACATGTGAAAAAGTCGAAAAGTCTTTTGACGAAATTCATTTTGCCGACAAGTGAAAAGATTAAAAATGTAAGTTTTTGACCCTGAAATGTTATGTTTGGAAGATATGCGAAAAATTAATTTTGGCCGGAAATGTCTTTTGTTGGCATGTGAAAGGGGTCGAAATCAGTGGCGGATCCAGGAAAATACTTCAAGGAGGGGGCAATGCCAATTGCAGTGGTGCCCCTACCTATACCCAAATCTGAAAACTAGACGGATTTGGTTCACTATATTTTGAGGGTACCCTTACTTGATTTTTTAATATTGGGGTCTCCTCAGGTCAGCAGAGTGCCACCTCAGGCAGCAAGAGTGCCCCCTGAGGCAACATGAGTGCCCCCTGAGGCAACATGAGTGCCCCCTCAGACGGCCATAGTGCCCCCTCAGACGGCCAGAGTGCCCCCTCAGGCGGCCAGGGTGCCCCCTCAAGGCGGCCCAGGGTGCCTCCCTCAAGGCGGCCAGGGTGCGCCTCAGGCGGTTGCAAAGTTGGCACCCTGAGGGCGGCAAGGGCTGCCCTCTCAGAACGGCCAGAGTGCCCTCAAGAGACCAGTGCCCACTAGGTGGTCAGAGTGCCCCTCGGCGGCCCAGATGCCCCCTCAAGTTCGAGGCCCAAGTTGGGAGCCATGGCCCCCCTGGATCCAACCACTGTCGAAATGCCTTTTTGACATAGCAGGAGTGCATCCCGCTGCACACTAGCGAGTTTTTCGGCAAAGAAAGCATTAACGATCTTCTACTCGTCGACAAGTAACAGGCAAAATTAAGATTTCGGCAAGGAATACGATTACGACTTTTCCACATGTCGACAAAAAGGAAATTTCGGCAAAATGTGACATTTCGATATTTTTCAACATGTCGGCAAAACTACAGATTCGTCAAAAAGACATTTCGACTTTGTCACATGTCGTGCAAAAACAACATTGTCGGCAAATAACATTTCGACTTTTTCACATGTCGTCCCCAAAAAAAGATCACAATTTCGGCAAAAAATATTTTCTACCTTTCAACCATGTCGTCACACCATGACAGAGTTTCGATCCCTTTTCACATGTAGTCCTAAAAATGCGACTTAGGCAAAAAGACAGTCGACCTGTTTCCACATGTCGTCAAAATGACATTCGTCAAAATGACATTCGGTCCAAATGACATTTCGGATCAAAATGACATTTCGGTCCAAAATGACATTTCGTCAAAATGACATTTCGATCTTTTCACATGGTCGTCAAATCACATTTCCGGCAAAAAAGACATGTCGGACTTTTTCACATGTCGTGCAAAATCACATTTCGTCAAAATGACATTTTCGATCTTTGTCCAACATTCGGCAAAATGACATTCGTCAAAATACATTTTGGTCTTTTTAACAATGTCGTCAAAATCGACACTTCGACTTTTTCAAGATGTCGCCTAAAAAGACATTTCGACATTTTTACATTCGGCAAAAAAACATTTCGACAAAAACACATTCGCCATTTAGCATTCGGCATATTCACATGTAGTCAAAAAGACATGTCGTCAAAGTGTCCTTCGACAATATGCATTCGCCAAAACGACATTCGTCAAAATGACATTCGCCAAAGTGTCCTGTAACCGCTCTAATCAGCCAGTATTCGGCCATGTACTAAATCGTTTTATGCACTCGTGGCATTAAAGATTCAGTTTATGAACTCGTCTTCGGCTCGTTTATAAACTGAATCATAATGCCACTCATGCATAAAACTATGTATAATAACCATGTGAGGAATACCCCTTGTTGCAAACTAATACATGAAAATAGCAGCTCGTGCGATATGTGTGGAGTGTTGTTTGTGACTGCTGGCAGTCATTAGCAGCACCGTTTGTCGTGTTTTGTTGGTGTTGGCCTCCGGGGAGCTGTCGATGTCTGTGAGACGCTGGCAATACAAGTGACCGCGTCGCCGGCCAATGGCAGCGCAGAGAGGTGTGTCTTTTAGCTTTCAGCGATGAGCCTTCTATGTAATTAATGTGGACAGATTTCTGCTGATCGTTGTGATTAAGATTGGCGACCATCATGTTGTCCCAGTGGGCCACTGAGTGGCTCGGCTTTGTTTGGCTTAACTGGCCACCAAGGGCGCCACAGACCACCACTGCTGGCGCCACAGACCACCACTGCTGGCGCCACAGACCACTGCTGGCGTCACAGACCACTGCTGTGGCCACAGACCACTGCTGGCGCCACAGACCACTGCTGGTGCCACAGACCACTGCTGGTGCCACAGACCACTGCTGGTGCCACAGACCACTGCTGGCGTCATAGA
>VOPJ01003829.1:0-47885 GCA_014673585.1 Semibalanus balanoides
CAAGTTCATCCGAAGTCGCGAGTTTAAACTGCAGATTACGGTCATTAGGCGTTGTAACACATGTGTGTTTGTTGTTCGTCTAGAACGCAAAAAATATGACGTTAGAACACTGTTTCTTCCATAACAATAAAAGTAACCCCACCCCCCCACAAAAAAAAAATATGCATGGTAATGTTGTAGATATGTTCGATTTTTCCTTTGAAAGGTCTTAAGTCAGTTATTTTTGACGATATCGACTTAAAATTTGGTAGGTACACAAATTCACCTGACACCTTTAAATCATTTTATTCCAACTGTGTGACAATTTTGACTTGTTTCGAAAAAATTGATAAAAAATAACTTTCGATTTCTCAAAATGTTAAATTCAATAAAACTCGAAAATCCGAGATTGCAGTTGAAAGCGAGTCTAGTTCAGTCATTTGATATCTACATTTAATTTATAGAAAATTGACTGCGTTTCCGCAAAACCTTAATTCTTTCAACAAAAACCGCAGAACATGCTTCACTCATAAACCGTTGTTTTTGGTGACTATTAGAAACTCAGCGGTTTTTCTTCTGGCTAACATGCGTCAAATTGGACGTCAAGAAGTAAAAGTTTGGTGACGATACTGCTTTTGGCTTAGGAGATATTACCAAATAACGGGAGAGGACAAAAAATAAATTCCCAGTAATATGTGGAATTGCGCCGTGGAGCGGCGCGAAATTTTGAATCTCATGCCCTGTATATGCACTTTTCCTCATGACAACTTTTTTCATGTTTTGTTTAACCCACGCCCTACTGAGCCTCGGGATTTTCCACGCCCTTACTGGGAGGAAGGGGCGGATATGTGTTTGAACGTCCCCCCTTTCTAAATCGGCTCCTATGGAACGTAGATCAAAACCAAAAACAATGTTCGAAACGTCGTCAAAAATCGTGTATTAACTATATTGATTTTTCGCTCAGGTCAAAGTTGAGGCCACCAGAAGTCATCAAAGGTCAAATTTTTAATTTAAAGGAATTCGGTCCAGAAACCCCCATAGATCTTCGGGAATATGCTACATAGGATCAAACGAGAAAAAAACGGAAGCTCTTGAAATACGTAATCAACTTCATTTCCTCAAATTTAGCTCAGTTAAATAGCTTAGGATCTAAAGGAAATACAAGTAAAAAATTACAATTTAAATAAAAAGTGCTGTTTTGTGCAACAAAATGTGTTTCGCCAATAACTTTTTACCTAATAAAAATAACACAACAATGTTCACGCCATCATGATTGTCTCGTCAAGGCGCATTGCAACACATCCATGTTGACCATGTTAGGTCAACTTGAAAATTGACCTCTGGTAAAGGTCAAATGGTGACCCATGTAGGTCAAGCTGCATATTAGGAGACGTGTCTCGACTCTCGACGATCCAAACACGCTGCTGAAATTTTCACTTATATATCTTCATTATGTCGAGAGTTATGACGAAAAAAGTGTTGTGACCTCGGATGAACTCAGATAACCCCGTATGGGTCACTGAACAAAACCTACGCTTGGATCATCAAGGATATCCTATTATAACATTATCCAGAAGGAATTGGACTGATATCCTTGAAATAGAAGGGATTGGAATATTTCTTCATTGACTTATAATGGAGAGGTCACGAAACTGACCCGACCTCAGGTCACCAATATCCGAATTCAAAGATCAACATTTTGCAGGTTTCATGCAATCCTAAAAGTTTAATATCGATGCCTCAGAAATTGTGGTCATGGCACGACCGTAAACATTTTTGGGGGTGGGGTCACTTGACCTGACCTGATCCGACACGAAACTAAAATTTTAACAATGTATTGAGGATCATGAATAGCTTGACCTAAATTTGGCGGGCGCTAGTCGCGCATTCTTGTTTGTACACGATTTTAAACCGTAGGGGGATGCTCAAACCCACACACAACAGCACACACACACACACACACACACACACACACACGCAACGCAGCAGCCACGCACGCACGCACGCTACGCACGCACGCACGCACGCACGCAACGCACGGCAACGCCGCAACAGCAACGCACGCCCGCACGCACGCACGCACGCACGCAGCACGCACTGTGGGGAGCGCGGGGTAGACTGCGGTACAAATGATAAAGCTAACTTTTTGCACAATGGTGTGAAAAGTATTAACTTAACAAAACATAACACAGTAATGCGCTGCGAAACGGTGCGAATTGATAATTGTGTTTTAGCCCGAATACAATGTAATTCTAGTTGCATTTTTTGCTCCGCGGTGCGGTGCAAAATTTAGATTTCATTCCCTGGATAGCTGAATTCTTACTGTTGAAGACGCTAAAAACGGTAGTGTGTACTGTTGTTTGAGGTGCTTGAAATATGAAGTTACTGTCATGTGCTCAAAAGTTGGGGGAAAAGACACTCTTGTCCCACAACTTTGAAGTTGGGGGGACATGGTCCCCCGTCCCCCCCGCTTGGCGAGCCATGCTTACTCCAGTCTCCAGAAAATATAAACTGTCAGGTACAAGAACCCAGTCTAGTTGCTATGGTACACACTAAGGTCTGACTTATTTTCTCCCCTAGCGTATGTTTGACAGCAAATAAAGAAACGACCATATATGCATTCAAACTGCATTACTGAGAGCTTCAAATTGCTATATTGACGCATTGGCTCACCTGATCTATATGGGCTGCTTTCTGCACAAAACTGTTGTTTTCACTGCAAAGCGCTAAAAACGGATTTTGGCTTACAAACAGCCAATGAATAAGTTGGGCCAATCCATCAATACATCAATTTAAAGCTCTCAGTAATGCAGTATGAATGCATCTATGGTCGTATCTTTATTCGCCGTCAAACATACCCTAGAGATCATATTTCAATCTTTACAGCTGAGAGTCTGGCGACATCTATCGGCCTTCAGACGTAAACTGAAGTTAGGCTTTCTGAATCTTCCGCTCTCTCGATCCCCGACTAGCAAGTATGGGAACCTAGGAGGGGAATACCATCGAAATGTGCAATATATATTGTGCTACCCAGTCATGGGCGGATCCAGGGGGAGGGACCATTCACCATGGCCCCGCTTAAACCACCTGCAATCGGTGTAAAGTTGACACATTTCCTGATATAGAAGACAATCCAATCAAATTTTACTAAGTTACTGAATAAAACCGACTTTGTCCCACATAACCGCGCATGCCACTCTAGAGCAACCGCCGAGTGCATTGCATCACTAGTTCATTGATTTGAACATTTCTGCGTTGGTTGCTTTTCGAAATTCGAGAAATGTTCCTCCATTGTACGCTCAAGGATCGGAAATCGGGCAGAATTCCAGACAAGCTATACCGATAAATGTTGGTGCAGGACTAGCAGGAGTACTTTATGGAGCTCACGGAATCTGTATAACTCGGTGCTCAACCTCACGACTGAAGGATACCTACTTTTTAATAAAGAGTCCGTCATTCCTTTCCAAGTGTATTCACATCACCGAGCACGCTTGCAGGAACAGACGAAAGCACATGCTGGGCACGCAGTGGTTCTACCGCTCGCCTCAGATACCTTCTTGCAGTGTAGTTACAAGGTGCCCCCCCCCCGGCGTCTACATTAATCGTTCAACAGCCACTGATGTCAGAATAGTCTCCCAGGCCGGAGAACACACGCACATACTAGTCCTAGCTGTGATCAGACACCGTGTAGTTGGCAGACAGTGTTGGGCAGCTTCCGTTACTCCGCTACTAACGGAACTAGTAACGGAGTAACGCTCTCGTTACTTCGTTACTTTATTCGGTAACCGTTTTTCAGTAACGGAGCCGGATCCCGAACAGTGGTTGGGTGAGTGGGTGTGTGTGGGGTTGGGGTGGGACAACACAATTATCACACAATTCAGTAGTCATCGGCTTTTGCTTGCTTATGCATTGGCAGCTGATTTACAACAAACTTTCCTCAGTAAAAGTTGTAACGAGCGAGCGCAAAGCGGTCGCGAGTCCTCATTGAATACGGGACTTGCTCACATATAAGCGGCTGACCCGGCTCGACCGTAACGCTACAGTAACGCTTTTCAGCTTATATTTTTGGAATCCCGCATCTGATTGACAAGTGGTCTTTGCCATCTGTTAGTCCCATTCAATCAATTATGCTATTTACATGTTTCTATCACGTGCGGGATCAGCATGGCGCGTGTCGCGGCAGGGGCGTCATAAAACGTTATCCTGCTATAGCTAAGAACCGGCTGGACCGATTAAGCTGAAATTTAGAGTGTAGTTTGAGACTCACACCACTGGCAATGTTCCACAAGCCAAACTCTGGATCACACTGCACGTGCACACATGCACACCCCTGTTCCGTAACACAGAAACGGCTGGACCGATTAAGCTGAAATTTGATGTGTGGTTTGAGACCATAACACATATAAAACAAATCAGTTTCAGCGCAAAAAGGCAAAGGTAAATGGTGTTTTAGTGACAGCAGACCAGTTTATTTGCCATCGGGTTTCTACGGGCTCGCTCTCGTCCTTCGCCGATTAAGTCGTCTCACTGGTTTAGATATTCTTCTATAACAAAACAAATGTTTAAATATTGCACCGAATGCAGGCAGTTTGGGGGGGGGGGCTTGGCCGCTTTGACCCCGGGATCCGCCAGTGGGAGTAACGATCTCGTCACTCCGTTTCTAGTTCCGTTAGTTTGTAACGACATCGTTACTCCGTTACTAAACAAAACGGTTACGGAATAAAGTAACGGAGTAACGAGATCGTTACTCTGTTACGAGATCCGTTAGTAACGGAGTAACGGAGTCACGGAAGAAGCCCACTACTGTGAGCAGACTGTTGTGCGTAACTTAGAACATCGCTGGCGAGTAATCTTCCCGAAAGGACAGAGTACAGCAGCATTGCGTGGATAGTTGACAAGCTGTCATTCTATACAATTGGCAGCTGATGTGTAGATAGAGTAAGCTGAAGTGGTGATGTGGTAAGCAATCAAGAGCATATGTTCAACGTTCAGTCAATGCGTTCAGGGGTATAACGTTTTAAATAATAGTTGGCCCAGCTATCGTTAATGCAACACCAGAATAGCCAGTGGCCCAGTATATGACAGCAAACGTATCAGATTAAAGCTCCATCTCCAACAAATAGCATGGCCAGCGGTCACTCACAATAGTCATAAGGCTTTAGACGAGAGCAATACAATCAACGGATGTCACCGCTAAAACATGCTGCGTGTTGAGAAAACAACGCCAATACGAGGCGTAGGAATGCAGTCAGGTGAACAGCATGAGGAAGACAAAACTACCCTGCAAAGTCGAGACGAAGCAATCAGAAAAGACACAAACATAACGAATACCAAGCAACGCAATCATGTCACATACGAGTTTTCCCACACCTGCATCATTTCGAGTGGACCAATATTCTGGTAACCACTCTCGTACAACACAAAATGACACGGTCGTCTACAGTAGGGAACCCCGTGCTCGCTAAATAACACCGTATCACGCACAGTGGCACAGTGCACACCTTAAGAATAGCCAGCGTTGCCCACCATAGCAGAGTTAGTTGCCATGTGAATCTCATCCAACGCGTCAGCCCAGCAGCGGTGCGGTATCTGTGATGCTGACACAGCCGTACTACATCACCGTGCTCCGCATATTTCTCACGGTGGGTGAACACAAGTGACAAAAGCTGGTATACAACAGCCTCGGTAAATTTCGAAATCACGTTGCGGAAAAACATTCACCTACGGACAAATTTCGAGAGTCGCTAGGCAAGTTTTCGTCGATTTTCACCCTTACAACTTGCAGGCCGACGCCCTCTTCACAGCAGGTCAGCTCAAGCCCATACAATTCTGATATCTACACACGGCAGAAGCGGAGTATAGGCACAAAGAAATGGCGTCCGCATAAAGCAAGGGGCACGCATCTTCACACAAGCGTACACAAACGTCCCTGATCCAAAGTAATTTTTCAACAATGTTCTGCAATTAACAGCAAAAAGCGGAAAGGAAGGGGATCAGAGTGTTAAAATCATACATGGAAATGCAAATAAACGTCGCTCAGCGTAGGTTAACACACAGTGAATAGCGAGTCCTTTTCAGGCTCAAACAAAGATCATTACATAAATATTATACAATAGCCAAACCGCATCCAGTCATGACTTGAATCTATAGTAAAACAAAGGAACAATGCAGCTTATTTCGGGCTCTACCAGACATGACAGTCGTACACCCGAAATATACAAATTATTCGTTACTGATCACAATGAAGAAAACATAGACTAACCATGAGTGGAGTGTGCGAGGCTATACCACGGCAAAGGCATAGCTCTGGTGAACACGAATCTGTTCTAACAAGCACGACTGACTAGTTTTCCTGTCCGACAGCATCCCTTCCACACACAACTGTCGCTACATTTCTCTCAGCATCGACTTCCATCTCCCAACACCGTCCGACTTCCAGCTCGATCAGAGAGCGGCTGCTGCCATCACTACCGCTGGCAGCCTTCCCTCTCTGACGCGCTGTGGGCTGCAGTGACTACTGAAAGCAGCCACCCTCCTCAGCGCGCAGGTCAGCAGCCACCCTCCTCATCGCGCAGGTCAGCAGCCACCCTCCACAGCGCGCAGGTCAGCATTCCACCCCCTACAGCGCACAGGTCAGCAGCCACCCTCCTCAGCGCGCAGGTCAGCAGCCACCCTCCACAGCGCGCAGGTCAGCACCCACCCTCCTCAGCGCGCAGATCAAGCACCACCTCCACGTTCGTCCTCAAGCGGCAGGTTATCACTCACGGATAGCTGCCGGCATCGACGGTCATCCGCCGGCCGAGTCAGCGAACGGGGTCAAAGTTCCAACAGGAAGAGGAGAGGGATGACAGGGTCTGCTCGTCCCTGCTATCCTCCCTCATCTGTCCTCCGTCTGTCGTGCACCGTTGTTCGGTAACGCCAGTATCGACGGATGGCGGGGGCGTTCCGTCGCCTTCGCCCGGCACCTCACGCCTCACACGTCATCGGCAACCGAGATAAGATCAACGCGGGTCTCCGTGCCGGCCAGTACCGCGACGCTCGGCACCTGAAACACACAACGGTGCTTCAAACACACGCCCCAAACACACACTTAGATACAAATATTGACACCTGAATCGCACACAGCGGCGGACCGAGCTACCGGCAACACTGCTCGGCCCCGGCCGGCGACGGTAGTTCGTCACCACAGGTGTAACGCAAACGCTACTGTGGCTGCTGTAATGCCCGGTGACCAAAGGTTCTAGCATAGATGAACATGACAATGGCAGTCGCAACATTTTTGTTTTCTTCTCTCGACAATACGAGCCATGACATACTTGACTGAATGATCACCACCAATACAACGTTAAACATTGTGTACAGCTATGCTCCACCGTTCACTGGACTGAGTACACACGCCGCCCACCATTCTCTTTGAAGGTGCAGACCAGTAGGCGGAGCGCGCGCCCGACTTACCGAGTTCCAACGAAGAGAGGACGTGCTTCTGGTCCCAGCACACCGACTGTTTAGTGCAGCATCATGCGAACATCAGTGCCGTGCGACACGAAACAGGCACGGGACAGGCACGCAGCAGGCACGAGGCAGGCACGAGGTAGGCACGAGGCAGGCACGAAACAAACTAACCGGCCACGGGCAGACACCTCACCCGGCATCACCGCAGAGGAGCGAGCTTCGCACAACATCAGACAACACCAAACCAGCAGTTAAAAAAGACCAATAGAAAACCGTGTATTTCGGCACGATGGCCTCAGCAATAGGAAGACGATATGCCGTGTTCACACACGCATACCGACATGCGCACATTCTGCGAGGTCATGTCACGGTCACGTGAGGTCGCCTGCGTTCTGGCTGTGAACGCTTCACAGAATACCATCCAGATCACCGGAATTCAGACGTTCAATGCACGCTTAGTTTCTGCGCACACCGGTATGCTAAACCGAGGAAGACGCGGCAAATGCTTAGATAAGAGGCGATTGACTAGTCGGTATCAAACCCGGCACCCTGACGCTTAGAGCACTTGCAACACGTGCCACCGGCCACCGTATAAGGCGCAGCGTGTCAGGACAGTTACCCCGATCCGATGGGACATGTAGGCACAAGGCATGGCATGGGTACAACCAGCGCAACTTGACAGCCGGGGCCACGCTTTGCACCGGTGCGGCGACGGTTGGACGCTACTGAAGCCCAACGCACGCGCTACGTATAGAATATGACTGTGTATCGTATAGAATATGTATGTATCATATGGTGTATGGGGTGTATCCAATGCCCTAATACACACCATTACTGCCAGTCTTACTCAGGTCCAGCTTTAATTAAGTAGATGCCAAAACCGGAACAAAATCCCAGCCACGCAAAAACAAATGGGTTATGGAACTTCCCCAGTGTAGCCTCATTAAAATGCATTGTAAACAAATGATATATACAACATGCAAATATGACACCATTAACTTCAACAGAATAATTAAGAGATCAATCGCAATAAAGACAATGTCCAGACCAGCCAACGCATTTAACCCATTTGTGACCAATGGTCCCATTTGGGAACATAACTTTGTGCTTGGAACTCTTACTCCCTTGCACTCTTGCTCGAAACTATTGATTCGGGAGCATTGTGCTTCTGGGAGCTGATAAGACGCATTCTAACTCAAATCTAGCAATAATTACTTTAAAGCTATATTGAAATTACAATCGTAACAATCCTTACCAAAAAGTTATATCTCCTTATATTATGCTCGGTCACAAATGGGTTTAAGTCGAGACGTTTTTGCACACCTAACAAAAGATAGGCTACTATTATATCCAATTTAAAAAAGCGCCCATGTTTGTATTAAAAGGTCCGACTTCAAATTTATGCTCGAAGCAATGCCACCCAAACATAATCATATTGTAATTATCCACCCTATGTCCGTGAGATGATGAAAGAAATAAACCCACACCTACACAAAGCAAGAGGCCAGAGCATTCACACCCCTGACAAAAGCGGACTACACTGAACCAGCTACGGAATAAATAAACAGCCGAACACATTTCAGCTCGATGGCCAAACGCCACACCACACAGGAGCTTGCTAATGGGCCGGCCTGACCAGCTGGACACACCACAGCTATGACAAACCGAGACAGCGTCTACCCGACGCCATCCCGGTCAGTGCCGGCGGCGACAGGGGTCGACGCCACGCCAGGTCATCTGTGTATCAGATCCCCGAGGAGCCACGTTGAGCCCGCTGGAAGACTGCACAGGCCGACGCTTACCGACCAACGCCAACTGGACAGCTGACGAACAGTTGACCAGCGCCAACTGGACAGCTGCTCTCATGACGCCAACAGGGCAGACGACATGACGTGAGCACACACTGCGGCGAATTATGCCTGAAGAACGCTCGCCGCGTCTCCGTTCTCGGCTTCGTGGCGGACTCGTGATTGAAGACATAAGTCTCTGGCTGAGCCTCGCAGCCAGTTATCTCGTCATACCTCCTGCTCGGTCCCTGGCGGCCGCTCGTTCATGGGTAGCAACTCGTCAGCACCGCCCTGAAAACCGCAGTGCCTCACCGTCAGGGGCATGGTACGTAACGTCTGAGCTAGCCCTCGACAAACTACACACGACATCGGAGGAAGCCCTCGACAAACTACACACAACACCGGAGGAAGCCCTCCACAAACTACACACAAAGCTTGAGGTAGCTCTCCACAAACTACACACGACACCCGGGCCAGTCCTCCCCAGCAATGCACGCGAAACACACAAAAACGTAGCTAGGCCAACAGACGATTTAACATAACGATGGTCATTCATAACCAACATAAAAGTGACTGCAAAACAAGTGAAACATTTCACAATCAGCCACATGCCCACATTCTGTGCACTTAAAACAATATACAATCTTAGGTGAAGTCGAAAGACGCGCACAAACAATGCAACAAGGTCCATCCGGCGGGTCACAGCAGCCAACACGGAGCACGAGTGCGGAAACTAGACACTACAGTGCACCAATAACTGAATCGCCGAACCTCACCTGGCTTTTGTTTCGATACAGCTGCTTTGTAGAACTGACTCATCATCTCACCTGGTTATAATTCTGATAGAGCTGCTGATCCTTGGTTGCCGCTCCGTCGGTCGGCGTGCCCCCGTTTGAGGAAGGCTCCTGGTTAGAGCCGTACGAACGCCGCCGAACCTCGGGCGGAGTCCGCGCCGAGTCCGGACCGCCGGTGGGGTACGAGTACACGTCACCTGATAGGACAAAGGTCACCGCAGGTCAGTACAGGTCACCAAAGGTCAGTACAGGTCACCATATATCAGTATAGGTCACCATAGAACATCAACATTAAAAGCAATGTCTGTATGATCCGTATCTGTTATCTAGATTCAATGACTTTCAGTATCTGACCTGCGACTGCGAGCTGGGACCAGCGACCCTTGATGATGATGATCTGGGCTTAGGGGCGCCTCAAACCAGTGACCCGTGACCTGGCAGTAACTGACCTGTGTCCCGCACCCGGACCTGGGGTGCCCGCTGCAGTACGCTGGGCACGAACGGCTTCTGTGGTACCGACTCGTCTCCACTGCTGACGCCGCCGTTCTCAGCGGTATCCTCCGACGGCGACGATTCCATACTCTGCGACACACACACATAAGCCGTCAATCGACGGTTCCATACTCTGCGACACACACACACAAGACGTCAATCAACAGCGGTTCGTCTCATTTGTAGACGTATCACGTAATGTCCGTCAAGCTTAAAGATTCGACACACATCGATAACTTGGCGTCTCGGAATTGATGACACTTGCATAGAGTCTAATAGACATTTGCATCGTAATGGATATTTGCATTACTTGAATACTACAAAGACTATAACTTATTTTAACAAATCGAACTCAAATCTATTTCACCACGAGTATTTCCGACGCGGACACTGGTTCGCAGCTTTTCCACCACAGAACGAACACCAGTCTCCCCCTTTCTCGCAGCCTACCTCCCTGCCCTCATCCCCCACACTCGTAACGGCGCGGGCTGCAGAGCTGGAACGCCAAGCTGGAACAGCACGTGTGACGTCAGAAGCAGCAGCGTGCCGCTCAGGCCGACCAGCGAGTAGATGGCGATGTCGCGCATCCCGCGACGGATGTACGCGAAGAAGCAGAGGCACAGCTGCGTCAGCACGATCGACAGGATGACGAAGTTGATGGCCGTCACGTGGATGCGCTTCTTGATGCGCGACGCGCCGTACGCGAAGTAGATGTTGTGCTTGTCCACGAAGTGCTTGAGGATCATGTAGATGAGGCCTAGCGGCGGGGCAGGGTAGACAGCGAGTCAGATCGGTGATGTTTGATCAGCGGGGAGTCAGTCGGACCGGACGCAGGGCGGGGCAGCAGATCTCGCCAGGGTACCGAGACTCCAGACAGCAGAGCTAAGTTATAATAAGTTAAGTTAATACAATTAGTTAGTGAAGTTAAAATTTAGCCCAAAGTAACAGCTCAGTGAAGGCGGCAAACCTGCAATAGTAGTGATACATTTCTCGTTAACGTATTCGTCAAGTCGTTTAGCATGATGCTCCTTTGATCTGTATAGCGCGCAAGGTAAGCTTGCGCAGGCAGAACAGAAGAAGAGGAGACAGAGGGGGCATTGCGGTAGTCAACAGAAAGAAGAGGTGAGGGGCGGGATGCATATTTCCCATGTGTTTACAGCTGGTGGCCATGCCCTAGCCGTCGGCCAATAGCGTAACGAGTTGACAGTCTATGACGTCACAATTGGCCCAATTGGAGCCTGGCTGATGCTACGCACAGGGGCGCATCCATAAAAAAGTGTGGGTAGGGTAGGTCGCATCAAAACTTTATATCGGTAAGACAAAATATATTTGTCTTGCATTTTGGTTTAAATTCTGTGGCACTTCTCGTTCTCGAGACAATCTTTTAAAAAGCTCGGAGGAGTTTCTCACGTTTCTACGTAGGGCGTGAGAATTCTGCTACCCCTGGTGCCATTCTGCTAAATTCGCCACTGCACTGGCTTGAAACTCTACCGTGGTACAGAAGTACCGACAACGATATTCGGGAATCTGTGAGGGTGACTATGGTATTGGTAAGATAATATTCATTACTGTCTTCGAGCTAATACTTGCAAGCATGACCTAGTATTCAGTACCTAGTTTTGTTCATGAACATAATACGACTCTTTTTTGTTTACAATCTCAAAGGCCAGCTATATTTTATGTCTGTTTTCGCTAATATAACACGGGGGCTGGTGGCCGAGTGGTCTGAGGCGCTGGCGAGATGGTTTTGCGCTGGTCTGAGGCGCCGGAGTCTGGAGGGACCCGCCTTCACGAGGTGGACTCCGTGGGGCGATGGCCACCACGCCCCGCCCCTACCGTGGCGAGCGGTGGGGAAACGAAACGGGTCCCAGTCCGCCCTCTCGGGGCCGGACGCCGGTGGTCGATGGCCACCACACCGTCGTCTCTACTCTACCTCAACTCTACCTCAACTCTACCTCAACTCTACCTCAACTCTACACATCGCGCCACCTGGTGTACAATTTAACGGGCCGGGGCCGCGCAGGGACGCCGCGCAGGGTCTGGAGGCCACCCGCAGCGGTCGCGGCCTGCGCTGAATGAGTAATTCGGCGCCCCCGTCGCTAGTGCCGGCGGCGGGGGAGCGGGAGGATGCACCACTGGGAGCTCCCGGGATCGGAGTAGGAGGGCAAAAAAACGTCGATACCGTCGCAATGTTCAGACCCGAAGCCATCTGCACATTGCCTGCTGGGACGCTGAGCGACTCCGTCGCAAGTTGTCGGAGCTCCAAGGCTGGCTGTCGGTGTCAAATATCGACGTATTGGCGGTTTGAGAGGCCCAGTTCCGAGCCAACGGTCTCATCGAGGTCAAACGATCTCATCAGTCAAACTTCTGGCGCACTGCAGCGCACCATACTGAGAGATAATCCAAACTTCCTCTTCGCTTGAAAATGGCACGTTACAGCGTTTTGTTTTTACCTCGACATTGTAGGCCTATAACATACATCATATTAATTGTTTCGGGATATTTTTGCACACATAAAAACCTCAACGTTTTTGCAACAATGGAACCTAAAAATCCACGTGCTTTGTCATATTTTTGGTTTTCCTACGGCTAGTTTAAAAGTAACATTCATAATGAAAAACCCTGTATGTCCGCAAAGGTCTCAATTTTGACAAGTTGGAGGCCGCCCCCTGGCTGCGGCGGACACCACAACCGAGTGGTGCGGCATCCGCCTGTACCTGCAGAACTCTAGTCAGCACCTAAGTACAAATCACCCTGCACATACCATTGATATCCACAACTTCTACCGCCCGCCGATTTGTCCAGGCGAGGACGACCAGAGGATCGATAACATCGACCCGTCAGCCCTCCCAGATACCCGGGACTCTCTGTTGTTGGGGGACTGGAATGCTCACCACCCGGACTGGGATCACCACTGTACGGAAGAAGATGAGACGGGTCGACTGCTGGTGGAAGCAGCCTGCCTTTGGACAACACCGTCTGCCTTTTCTATTGGAGTGGAAATGCTTTTATATCTGTCAGCCAGTTTATTTAAGGCTTTCAGATGCTAGCATTTATGAAGATAATGTGAGAAAACATGTTTAAATTCTAAGTTTGAATGTTTTATTTTTGGAGCACAGACATTGAAAAGACCTTCATTCAACACGTGAGAGAAATGGCTGAACACATCAAAAAGGGTTAATGTGCGGTGAACATCATAAATTCCTTACGCCAGAGAGTGGCGTGCTCATCTCATCTCTACCAGCACCACCTCGTACTTCGTAGCGACAGTCCAGCGTCGTTTTTATCTCACCCTCTACCAATTCATAGCCGCAGCTCAGTCCAGTGTTTACCACCAATCCCTTCATCTTGTCTTTTCCCAATCCCTGGCGCCAGTCCTGCGTCTCGCTCATGACATCTGCAGCAGCACCACCAGGTAGGTGCGAAGCCGGCGCCAAAGGACCAGCAGGCCTGCTGTCGACAGAGTTTTTCACACCCGGAGCGCCGAACCGCCGCGCGCTGTTCTGCCAGCGCCACGAACCGGCCGGCCTCGGCCTCAGCGGCCGGCTGACGCGGCGGACTCCGCAGCAGCAGCAGTGTCGGCAGGCCGGCGGCCTCCTCCAGCCACTGACCGTGCCGGCAGAGCATCGTCGCGAACACCACTGACTGGACGGACAGGTACACCATTATGGCGAGCGGCGTCCGCGAGGCAGCAGGCAGCACCAGCCACGACATCACCAGCGTGACGCTGTGTATGAGGTCGCAGACGGACGGCAGCGCGTAGATGGCGCTGAAGGCGGCCGTGGCGTCGGCGGCGGCAAGGTAGCGTCTCCGCAGGGCGGCGAGCGTGTCGGCCACGCTGGGCGGTGGCGGCGGCAGGCTGCCGGACAGGCTCGGCAGCGTCTCCAGAGAGAGGTCAGTCGCGGTGGGCGGGTGGCAGACGATCACTGCCGGCGGAGCGGCGCTCTGTGAGACCCACTGGCCGTCGGCGGCGACCGGCCGGGGCGGTACCGGCTGCAGCAGCCGTTCCAGCTCACAGGACATGCCGTCAAACACCCCGCAGAGGGCGTCCATCAGCTGGAGGTCCAGCGCCAGCAGGGCCTGTGTGCGTACAGTGAGAACGACTGCGAGCCCGTTGCCGGCCAGGCGCGGCAGGAGGTTGTAATCCAGAGACAGGCCGCCGTCAGATTCGTACACGCGCCAGGCCTCGATGGCGATGCGAGCGGCCGTCAGCGCCGCCAGACCGAGGTGGGACAGCCAGCTGCTGTGCCCCCTCCGTCGGCCACGTCGGACCTGTGATGTCAGCAGCTCGTCTGTCCTCCTGAGGAGGTCCGGGATCCGGCCGCCGCGGGCCACCAGCAGCCACACGGACGCCATCAGCGACACGTTGATGGCCAACTTGAAGAGGACGCCCAGTGTAAGGCTCTGCAGACTGTATGCTCGCACCGCCCTGGGGCCGAGCCATGGCACCGAGTAGCTGGTGACGAGGACGGCAGTCAGCAGGCCGGCGAGGCCAGGTCCGCTGCAGAGCCGGTAATGGTAGGGAGGTCGGCCGCGGAGAGCACCACGCACCGGCAGAAGACCGGTCAGCACGGCCGCCGCGCGCCACGGAGACGACCAGCGGGCCAGCACGCCGGCCACCGGTGGGACGAACATGCTGGACGCGCTGAGAGCCGACCGACCCAGGCCAGGTCCGCCTCACGTGACGCGGCCTCGACCTCTGCCAACTCCTCTCGGGACACACCTCCGAGGAGGTCCCCGCTGTCCCGCGCACCCAGCGAGGAGCGGGGCTGACCAGACCCAGGCCAGGTCCACCGCACACCTCCGAGGTGGTCCCTGCTGTCCCGCGTACTCAGCGAGGAACGGGCCGGGCCAGACCAGGCCAGGTCCACCGCACACCTCCGAGGTGGTCCCTGCTGTCCCGCGTACTCAGCGAGGAACGGGGCCGACCAGACCCAGGCCAGGTCCACCGCACACCTCCGAGGTGGTCCCCGCTGTCCCGCGCACCCAGCGAGGAGCGGCCACTCCCGAGACAAGTACGGTCACGGTCGACCTAGGCCGGAGCCGGCCACCGTACTGAGGTGCGTGGTATCGCCTCGTTTCTGTGGTGGCATTCCTTGATTAACCTGATGGGGTGACCTTTGCATGATGTGTGCAAATCGCTTATTAACTATTATTTAGCCAGAGCCCGGCACTGTACTGAGGCCCTGTCAATGAGGCAATATCTCGTATTGCCTCGTTTCTGTGACAGCATTCATTAACAAGCCTTATGGGAATAACTCTATCCCGGTATGCGCCCATGGCGCATTAGGAAATGTCAAATGGATGATGTGCCGAAATAATATTGGGTTCAATAATTCAACATCTAATGGGGGTGGGCTAGCCAGTGAAGAAACACATTGACTCCGTTTGTCCGGCACTGGGGGCGTCGAGCGACGCAGCAATTTCGTTAATGGAGCAACAGTGATGTTCCGACAACAGTGCTATGCATGATGGCAGCGGCATAACTGTTCTGTGTACAGTGTAGCGCAAATGTGCTGTCCACTTCATCGACATCAACTCTGTCTCTGTCTGTCGGTGCTGCACGCAGTGGAATCCAATGCAATTACTATAGCCCTCACCCCCGGTATCAGGGGCGAGGGCATAGCATACAGTTATCTACATCGTAGTTCATTAGATTTCATGGTGCTAGCACCCCGGACCAGAACAGCACCAGATTTGGACAATGAATTGACATCATGAATATACAACGGGTGAACGATTGGTATCTGCCCAGTGGATGGAGTGACTGGTGAATCTGAGTGATTGAAGTGGAATTAGGTATTGAGTGGATTTCGGTAACGGGTGGTAATGCAATTGAATTAACGAAGGACCATTGAATTACACAAACGGGTTACAAGAATATTTCAACCAGCTAGCTACGGCAGACGAAAATAAACCGTCGCACCCAGAGAATAGCAACGGGTATATCGAATAGTGCAACTGTTGAAGTACTGCTACTCAGCCGTTCTTCACGATGATTTATTCGCACGGCGCAATCGACCATTGGGTGGTATCGATGAAGTGGACAAGAACATCTGCAGCTCCACACACTGTACAGGTCCAAACGTCCCGATTGTACGGTCCAAAGTCGGGTCCTTTCGCGCTGCTGCCCGTGGCACGTCCCATTTGTCCTGATGACGCGCCTTAGCCGCGACGGCGATTTCTGCAGAGTCACGTAGTGTCAACCTAGCACAGCACGCTGGACCTCTGCTTTTAACCAAGGCGCAGCCCTGCGGTTCACGTGCGAGCGCACTTCAGTCAACTAGTTGTTATTTGCGACGATATTGTGTTACTGGACCCCCATTTGTTGCTGGGATAAGGCCAGTGGGTTTGATGCTGCATACAATCAGACTCGTAAAATGTTGAATCAACGGGCGCGGCTTGTTCCCGTCTTGTGGTCAGCCCGTCGGGTCCCGATATCGTCAACGATCGGGGTTCGCTGCCGCTGCGTGCTTCGGCTGAGAAGCAAGTTTCGTCACAAACTGGGTATATTCTAGACTTTAGAAGTTAGAACATACCAAGATTATGTGCTAGGTTTATAACACCTAGATTATTTATTGAAAGTAGTTAAACATACCAAGATAAATGCAACTTAGATATGTTCTGGAACAGGGTCCTAAGATTGCTTTGAAGCCAGGGTGCTGAGTAGAAAATTCCGCCTAAAAATTACTATAGAGTGGAAAATTCTGCCTAAACACCATATAATGTACCCGTTTTTTAGGAAGTGGAAACTAACAGTAAAACTGGGAAAAGAGTGGACAAATATTACCCACAGGGTGTAGTTCTCCGCCGAAATTTTGACATCCTAGGGCGGCCAGACATACCCATTTGTTTATGTTGAATACAAAATTCAGACCCATCAGCATTAAGTCAGCCAAAGCCCAAGTTTGCTTTCAAATTGTTTGGGTATCGTCCATAGGCACTTGGTTCTTCAGTATCCTATTCCGGTTTTGGGTATTTTGAACATTTTAATTTTGTGGAATTTGTCTCCAAGAAATATATTTGTCATCAAATAATAGCAAATATTAAATCATACTTAAAAAAGGAATTGAGGTATATTGGAGAACCAAGCAATCAAGCATGAATGAGGCCTAAACATGATTTCAAAATTATATCTTTAATTTTGACTGACTAAAATATCTCTTTAAGTATGATGGGTCTGGGTTTTGTATTCGACATTTCAGCATATGCCGCCGCCAGCTGGCAGGCGAGGGCGTGGCTTGTCGGCAGTGAACCGTCTGTCTGCGCGCCAGGTTCGCGCTGATTGGCTGACGGTTAGGGAATGGCCACCAGCTGTATACACTTACGAAATATGCGGGCGGGATCCAGTTCAATATCCGGGACATGTTTGTTCATTGGGGTTCTAGGACACGCCGACTATGATGATGATGATGATTTGGGTTTAAGGGCGCCTCAACTGTAGAGTTATGTGGCGCCCATAACATCAGATTAAAAGAGAACACTATGCAAAAACGATTTCCCAACCCAACAGGGGGTTAGTAGTGCTACACAGTACACACCCAGGGTACAGGGTGACGGAAAACAGTGAAAACGGAACTTACAAACACAACAAAAGCAAGCAATACACAAAAACCACTATGAAACAAGAGGAGAAGATCACAGAAAAAACCAACATGCGCAAGAAAACGAAAAACCTCGGAAATGTGGCACCATCATCGCCCAACACCTCCTGAAAACTGAAGTCTGACCAAAAAACCTCACACGTTCATTACGAGATGTCGGCAGGAGCAAAAGCAGGTGGAAAACCCCCGAAACAAACCCGGAACAAAGGGCGGCATCCCCACATCGAGAAGCAGCGCGGCCGCTCCTCTCCGCACAGCAGGTACTTGTGTGTGGCATAGGTATGGCCGATACGGAGTCGGCACACGCCGACTCTTCGGGTCATTTTGCACAGACTAACACTCAGGACAGGATAGGAGAGAAGAGCTGGCGGGCAGCGTCAGTGATGCTGAACTCACCGAACGGTGTGATCAGAGGACACAGCAGTGAGTAGACGACGGTCATGGCGAAAATCAGCAGCATCCAGGCGTACTGGATGCCGAACGGAAACTCCCAGAGAACGGCCGCACGAACACTGGCGATCTCCGCCTGAGACCTGTGGGGAGGGGGGGGGGGGTGAAGGTAAACTCCAAAAGAACGGCCGCGCGAACAATGGCTATCTCCACCTGGGACCTGTCACGCAGGAATGGGTCAGACACGACCATAATGAGAGGGTATACTGTCAAGGACCTCCACCGGCAATCTTCAAATTCAAGACAATATGACGAGTATATCAATTACACAGCCGAACATGAGCACAGCCGAACACAGCCGAACAAGCAATGCACAGAACATACTGCCTCTCTAGTCTTCACATCAGTTAAATATGCCACACGTTGTATTCATCTTCATATCATGTCACCTGCACCGGTAAGCCGGAGCATCCAGTGCCATTCCCAACTGCAGCCGCACCGCCTCGCCGCCCCCATCCCAAACCCTCCTTTCTTCCTTCCTCCCAAAGCTTCCGTCCCTCCTACCCACCTGGCCATGCACATGCGGAAGGCGTAGACGAACAGCTCTGGGAAGCGGATGATCTCGAGGCCAGTGCCGATGAAGGCTGAGGTGATGACGTAGTTGACGAAGAAGGCACCGTTGTCAGGAAGGAAGATACACTTCCAGCGGTAATGCTGGGTCTGCGTGTGCACCGCCCACTCCACGAACGCTCGCGCACTGACACATCAAGAGGGGTGGTCAGTTGGGTAAAACAAAGGGCCTCAGAGCAGCGAAACAGGACAAAGGGCGAGCAGAATATTTTTTCCTAACGTAGCAAATCAAGTAGAATAAAACGTCAACAAGACATACGTTTATCAACTTCGCAGTTGCATTCGATGCTACATCTGTGCTTATGTAATGTTTGCACTCTGTAAAGGCAATGCCATGAATGTAAGTATAACATATGACATGGCGTGCGCAAAGATCTTTTCACATGCACGCATCTCGACAGGATGACCTGCGAACCAATCGTCCACCATCGCCACCCACCTGGTCAGCCCCAGCGACGGCAGGATGAGCACCATGAAGAGCAGGAAGATGAACGACTTGACCATGATGGAGTAGTTCTCGGAGGAGCGGGTCCAGTGGAAGAGGAAGCGGTCCGTGAAGGCCACCAGCACCGGCATCAGGGCGGCGATCGTCCACAGGAGCAGCGTCGGCAGGAACTCGGACACCAGCGGACTCTGTGACAGACAGACGAAACAGACGGGCGATAATTAAAACACGACTAAGTATGGAGTTACTACCAGATATATAACAGGGTACAGTCAGATGGCAGCAGCTCTAGATCGGCATATCTGGCGCTTTTGAGACTGCAGTATATTACTTTACTGTATTTTTTATTCAAATGACGTCATATTACATTTAGTATGCTTTAGTTTTATTTAAAGTAATTTGTTACATATGTTTAGCCAAATACATTTTTATAAAATTGTTAATAATAATTGTGATCAATTTAGGCCATCAGAATTACCGAACGTCTTTTTTGCTTCAATACTCATATTCATGCATTCTCAGCAGAAGCCAACTGATTTGAAACGGTCTAAAATTCGCCGAATCGGCCTTTTCAAAATAACTTTTGATATACCACGATATGCAAAAACCGATTGACCATGTGTTTTTTCTCGTCAGACGCATCAAAAATATAATTGGTGACAGTTAGGTTTATCAACAAATGACCAGCTGAGGTCAGGTCAAGGTCACAATTTATATGAGTCTATTTGTTATCGACAATCCCAATACAATGGTGAAAACTACATCGCTTGTATCTTAGATTTTGTAAAGAGTTATTGCAGAAAAAACATACGTGACCTTGGGGTCACCTGAGTTCACCTTGTAGAGGTCAAAGAACAGACAGGTGCTATAAGGCCTTGCATTTGGCACAGGGGTGGTGATTCCGGTGAATACTAGTCAAATTTAGCTATTTCCTACGGATTTGTGCGTGTTTAAATTTTCGCCCGTTGACTTATAATGGGGAGGTCACGAAACCTACCTGACCTTAGGTCACCGATATGACACATCGAGATATAGCACATTGTGGTACTCATCACCGGATAATCTACTAGGAGTTTTTAACTGTTTGATTAATAATTTTGGCTGTGGCACGACCGCAAACATGTTTTGGAGTTGGAGGGTCACTTGACTTGACCTGGGACCTGACCTGAGAAGACCCCGAGGTCAAGGTTCCACAGTATGTGTTGTATTAACTTCTTAAAAGCTTTGCCAAATTTGTGACGCTACGTGCTGACTTTTTTTTGCTATTCATTAAAAACCTCAATGCAGAGGGGGGGCGAAATCAACTTCACCTGAGTACGCGTTTAGGGAAATACCCTTTTCACGTAGACAATATTAACATGTTTTTCATGCAAGCAAAAGAAAAGTGGACCCTAGTATCGATAGACAAGGATGTGGCTTTCGTATTGGTTCGTTACTTTTTTCGTATCACCTCTATTTCATTCGTTTAATCGAGTTTTGAATTTTGCCCGAATTAGCTGTACCTCCCATAGGGCAGTAATTTAGGATTTTTATCCCTTTCCCATTAGATGAAGGGAGAAAAAATACAAACTTCACGCTCGGAATACGTCACCAGAGCGTGAGCTGGCCAATGGACCTTGATGCGGGCCGGGTACTTACCATGCAAACAGTGCGATAAAGAGTTCGTGCTGATTCAATTAACGGGTTGTTTAAGCGATGGAAATTAAATCTCCCCTATGATAGAAAAAAAGAAAGAACAATAAAACAGTGAAACATGACGGAGAAGGTCAGTGAAGCGATGAGACCAGAAGAGTACTAATCCAATAATTCCTAATGAACGTCCCGCGTTCCCGTAGTCCAGGCGTTGTCCTACCGCAGCTGCCCAACCCCCGGCGGACGGTGACCCTAGTGACTCCTGGTGACTTCTGGTGACCCCTAGACCCCTAGTGACCCCTAGTGACCCCGGTGGACCCCTGGTGTCCCTGGCGACCCCTGCTGACTCACATACCATGGTCTTGACGCGATCGGGTCAGCGAGACGACGTCGAGCGGTTGACGACATCACCGGCGGTGGTCGGAGAACAGCACAGGAACAGGATTGATTTGTACGAAGAACGAGCCGCAGGTACCACCAGAGCGACGAGTGGCTCAGGTTCTGCCTGCAGGGCGCGCACGGGGACGACAAGGGAACAGGTCAGCTCAGCAGGTCAACGACAGAGACCACTGGACATAGACGGTACGCAACGGCAACGTACTAACATACCGACAATTGTTAGCATTCACTGGCAATATCTGGCAACCGGAGAAAGTGTCATTTGAAATGTCAGGTGAAAGGAACATTCAAATGACATAACACGAAATCAGCCAAAGGAATAGCCATGTTGCTTTGTCTACAGTCATCATGCTACCATGACTGATAGCCATGATTGCCCAGACACAACTTTGATGATGATGATTTGGGCTTAAGGGCGCCTCAGACTCAATGACACAACTTTCCCGTCCACTGGCTGCCTATGTAGGATTTCCTCACACTCCCGTAGAATCCGCCCTTACCCCATACAGCTCACTGCCAGCATATGTTCTCCAGCGTATCCCCTCCTCGCAGCCCCCTACTGACCAGTAGATATCCTCGGGAGGCGGCGCCACCTGCACCTGCCAGCGGTGCGGCTTCAGCACTGAGCTCATACTGGAGCAGGGCGGGTTCTGACGGCACCGGCAGCCCATCAGCAGAGCGTGCTCGTTCAGCACGCGGCCTGCCATCTGTTGAGGATCAGAACAGGGTCACTGGTCAACGCACAACGTTCACGGTCAACAGGCGTGGGAGCAGAGAAGTAGCGGATACGTTGGCTGACGACGAGTGGAGAAATCGTGTCTTGAATAAGCGACGAAGGATTACAAAAAATGTGGCAAGCACCAAGAACAAAACGCGATGTGCATGTTAACGGTGACAGCACGAAGTAATTATGATCAATCCAAAATGGAATAAATAATGATGTACAAACAAACACCAGTACTCCACATCCACTAGCCGCGATGCCGCCATGTCTCACCTCCCTGCTCCTGAACGTGATGAAGGCGATGCCGAGCGGCATGTTGAGCGCCGAGGCCTTCTCGATCTCCACCTGGCGACTGAGGCGGCTCTCCTCCCAGACTGTGTGCTGGATGGCGCACCTGCGGATCGACACCACGTACACACTGTTAAATCCCACACCGGCCACTGTGGAGCCGAGCAGCGTGGATCGCCTGCTCATTCACAGACTGGCATGTGTGCATGGATCCAGACATGCTATGATCGACAGGGCATGGATCGGACATGGTTTGGATGGACAAAGATGGATCAGAATTCAGACATGGTATGAATATTGGATGAGCAGACATGGTTCGCCAACATCGTGAGGTGACTACAACTGTTGAAGCATGGAGGTCTAGAGAGTATCGTTCTCTGTTTTCTCACCAGCTCTGCTCCAGTGAAACTGTCGATGATCGCAGGATAGGACGTGTCCTCAGGAGAGCGGAGACGGTTCAGGAGCGGCGTCGAGCTGTCCAGAGGATCAGGAGAGGACAGACTAGGAGTGCGGGAGTCGGAGTCGTCATCAGGGTAGAGCAGTCTGTAGCGGGCGGCCCGGTCCCCGACGCGCACAGACACTTCCTGGCTGGCGCAGGGTGGGCCTCACACGCTGGCCGGTTCATGGTGACAAGAGGGATACGGAATACCGAGCAGAGGGGTTCGGAGCACGAGCGCTAATTCGCGTCGCTACACATACACATGTTCTCGCCACTGATGCATAACACTCAACTAGATCTAGAAAGCACTTCAGACATTCTGCCCAGAAGCTCAGATATGACATGATCATGAGATCATGATGAGATCAGATATGACAGATATGACCCTATGACAGCTCACCAAAGTTTTCTCTCACTTGACACTCCTCAAATCACCGCTTTTCATGAACATTCCTGTCCAGTAAATCACATCTACCATGTGTGCTGCCACCATCCATTCCACCATTCCGGGGTCCACTCCAGTCTCCAACCCTCCTGGGCCCCAGATCAGCACCCACAGCTCCATCCCCGTCCTTCGCGGCTTCAGCCGAGCCCTCCCCCTCCCGGGACACCCTCCGAGCCTCCCTCCAGGCCTCCCTCCAGGCCTCCCTCCAGGCCTCCCTCCAGGACTCCCTCCGGAAATCCCTCCGGGCCTCCCTCCAGACCTCCCTCCGGAAATCCCTCCGGGCCTCCCTCCGGAACTTCCCTCCGGGACTCCATCCAGGACTCCATCTAGGAAATCCCTCCGGGACTCCATCCAGGACTCTCTTCAGGACTCCCTCCAGGACTCCCTCCAGGACTCCCTCCAGCTCCAGACTCCCTCCAGGACTCCCTCCAGGACTCCCTCCAGGACTCCCTCCAGGACTCCCTCCAGGACTCCCTCCAGGACTCCCTCCAGGACCATCCCTCCAGGACTCCTCCAGGACTCCTTCCAGACTCCGTCTCAGGCAGGTCTTTCCCTAGCCATGGACGTCCTCTCCAGCGAGCGTCCTTCACAGATCTCCCTCCAGACGCCTCTCCTGACAGAGATGCTCCCTCCGGTGGTCCTCCTCTTCAGCGACAATCGTTTACAGAAGGCAGCCGAGAGAAGCCCATAGTCTCAGCAGTCAGGATGTTGCCGCGAGACGTAGGGACGCGGAGTGGCTGTGATATGTGCTGCTCTCCACAGATAGTTGACGCATCGGGATAGACTCTGTGCTGAGCGTAACCAGGTGCGCCTGTCTAATAGGCGGCCGTCGCCGCTTGCGTGGTCTCACCGACTCCCGGAGTAACAGGCACCGTACCTTTAGCTTACCTTTCTGAATAAATGGCGCACACACACAGCCTTCGTGCACGTCCTGCAGCTTGACTCGAGCTTCGACGCCATTACAAGGCGGGAACGCAGTTCACCAGGCTGCTACTCCGGTAGAGCCTGCCCCTGGAGAACGCGAGAATGGGGTGTAGGTGTTGTACATTACCAGACACATAACGGATCTCCTTGCATGTTATTACACAAAAAACACAGCGTGTCATAACAGACCCACAGGATAGCTTTATTACTTTCCCTAGCAATTTCCACCAAGCGCCGATGTTGAGGCGCCTATGCGACTGCTGAACGAGCCAGCAACTCGCACGCATAACATTCACAAAGCCCATGGTTCGACGTTGCAAACATTACCCCCGCTGGCAAAATAAACACGCTGTCGCAATGATCTAACTTCCGGGTGCGGCCACCGCACAGGCCGTGGTCTGAACGTGGTGAGAATGTTCACATCGGGTACCCGTGTCCGACGAGGCACACCACCCGTCAGAAGTCAGACTACACACACAAACACACAAACTCACGAAATAAAACTGATAAAGTTACGATGGTTAAAACCGCTAAAATGTTTCTGGGGAGATGACAGAGGACAAAATTCCGCTTTTTGGACAACAAGAGGTAACCTCACAGAAAAGGAGTCAAATATGCAAACATATACAAACTCATCTAAAATAAAACAACTCAGAATGTCAGCTCCATAAACAAAGACCGAAATCACTTAAGCCCCAGCACTGACTGGAAGTGTTTGAGGACGCTGTTGCGGTTGCAGGCGGCGCGCGGCACGTTCGTGACCATGATGGTGCGCGACACGGTCGAGCCGTCCTCGCTGCCGTTGAGGTGCAGCTGGGAGGAGAAGCGACGCATGATGTACACGCCGAGAGGCAGGAACAGAACAGACAGGCTGACGTGCAGCCACAGCCAGGTCGACCTGCCGGACACACGGCGACAAACAAACACACGTCACAATAGGGGCAGCATACTCCACAGGAGGCTGGATTGTGTTGTCAACAACGTGTAAATAGACTGAAAAAAAAACGAAAAACGTCACAGTAAGCCTCAGAGAAGAGACCAGACGTAGGGGGTCTCTTCTCTGAGTTAGAAGAACTCCAGACTCCAGATGTAAAATACAAGTAGATCAGCTGCCAGTATTGTAATTTGAAACCAGGCGTTTTTAACTCGCGCGGCGCTAGGTTACTCGCGC
Source organism: Semibalanus balanoides (assembly GCA_014673585.1). Lineage (NCBI taxonomy): Eukaryota > Metazoa > Arthropoda > Thecostraca > Balanomorpha > Balanidae > Semibalanus > Semibalanus balanoides. Next base: position 25,596 of record VOPJ01003829.1, read on the forward strand.
GGCGCTATGTTGCGCGCGCGGCGCTAAGTTACAAAGTAACAGAAGGATAGCAGTATGGAGCTGCTGCCGACACCATCCACACCGGACCGCTAACAATTACGGTCCCCTAGCACAGGCATGCTGATCACTTGCTAGTGGCCGACCGCCAGGGCATTACCACTGCCAGTGAAGGGTTCGCAGGGTTAACCTAGACCCCACCTACCGCGGGTCGAGGTTGGAGATGGTCGTATGCCCGAAGTCCTTGCCCTTTCCCTCCAGCTCGCCCTGGAAGTTGACGGGCAGCACGATGCCGATGGCGGCCACCGTGACGATGGAGAGGTAGACCATGATGTGCCGCTGGAACGACAGGTACTGGACGGCGTCCGAGCCGCACTTGCGCAGGATGTCGTCATCGCTGTCGACAGCGCCGGGAGGGGGAGGAGTTAGAACTCCAGAGCATAGAGCGATATTGGTGTGGGGCGGGAGCCAGCAGGCAGGGGAGGTGTTGGAGAGACTCACAGTACAGCGCACACGGCCGGGCTGCTCAGGTGGGCAGAGAGACGTCACATGGTGTCCACACAAGCCATTCCATCGCAACGTAGCACATATTTTGTTTATTTGACTTATTGCAGCCACAGCCTTGAGCCCAATTACGGTTGCAGTTCGAGACACACACACAATACACCACACACCTTTGACATTTCCCATTTGACACACGCACGCACGCACGCACGCACGCACGCACGCACCCACCGCACGCACCCCGCACGTCACGCAACGCACGCACGCACGCACCTCTTCGCCACGCACCACAACCACACACACACAACATACACACACAGACACACACACACCACACCACACTAGCATCACCTACAGCATCAACCACACGTCAGCACATCACACACACACACACACACCACACACACACACACACACACACATCACACACACACAACACACACACACACAAACACAACCACCACACACACACACACACACAACACACACAACCACACACACACACACACACACACACACACACACACCACACACTACACACCCACACACACACACACACACACACACCATACCTACACACACACACACACACACACACACACACACACACACACACACACACACACACACACACACACCACAACACAACACACACCATCACACACACACACACACACACACACACACAACACACACACAACACACACACAACACCACACACAGCTACACACACCACATCACAGCACCACACTCACACCACACACACAACAACACACACACATACACACACCACACACAGCACACACTCACACGCAGTCCAGCATACCAATACCACAGAATCAAGGTGCCTAAACATGCAGTTCTTAACATTTCAAAATTTGCACATAAAAATACATTCAAACGGGCTCGAGATCATTAGTGAGGAGCCGCCCATACACCTAAATATGCTTACAAAAGAAACTGGGCATTCCGGTACCTTCATCCAATGAAAGACCCTACGGCTTCGTGATAGGCGACGGCTGTGACGGTCGGAAGTATGTCAATGATTGCACTAACTATGATACAAGTCACGTGTCTCGACACGACACGGGTCTCCACGGCCAAATCTTGGCACTTACATCGCACATGGCGTCCAGAGCCCCACGCGCAAGGCGGCTCACGACCTGCGCTGACAAAGCCAGGCGTGACGTGAGACATATGATGCTCTCAACTCTGCTCACGCGACGTACACAGGCTCTCGTATATCTAACATCTCAGTAGCCTCACAAGGCGCTGCGGAGCCTACTTCGCCTAACTATCGGCTTCGAGCCCACACAGTCCACCGAGAGCGCGCGTGGACGCAGTGAGACGACGACAACCATGCCATCTGAGCACCAGCTTCAGAGATTCGCACTGTTCCGATCTCTCTCAAGCAGTGAGGCGAAACAAGGTTGTGCAATCGAAATCCCATAAGCACTCTATAATGTCCATCGTGTATGAAGCTGCAGTCTTGATGGAGCGGCATTTAAAATGGGCCAGTAGAGAAATGCATGTCCGGAGGGCATCGCTGGTGAGTGCTTTGAGCCCAGCCACGGATGTACCTCAACACTCGATTGCTGAAGGACGTTCGAAGCGCCCCCACCGGTGGCCGAGCGGCTCTCGACTACTCCCACCGCCACTTCACCTGCCCCCCGCTCAGTCCGCACATAACACTATACTACTCCCTCTCTCAACTCCTCACCCTCTCACCACGGCCGCCCCCCTCCTCCCCCCGACTTTCGCTCCACCTCGGCTTCCCCTCGCGCGGCCGCCCAGCCCACGTCCACTCAGAGCCCTCCGCTGCCCTGCTCTAGCCGCGTACAAGTCTCCGTCTGACGGAGCATCTCGGATTAGCTCTTATCCGCCACCTATGTCTGCGCTCGCCGAGCCGTAGTTGAGCAAATATGGTCAGTTTTGCAGTTCCAAACTCACTCTCTACACCCCCAGGTCAACGCATCTGAGCACATCGATCCAGCTGGGTACCATCAAGCGTATAGTTTGACTGAACCGAGATGTACGAAGAGTGAATGTGATGGTCTTGCAATTTAGCTGGGTTTGAGTTTCAGTTTCCAAGTTTTGGCCATATGCAGAGACCGGGTTAGATCTGCCTGAAGGGCGTCTACATCGTTGTTGATCACGAATCTGATGGAAAAAATTTTGACGTCATCTTGACATTACACCACAACAGCCAGTTTGATTTGCATTCGGCACATGTCAGCAACGTAGCAGGCAAAAAGAAGTGAGGACCGAGGATGCTGCCTTCCGGACACCAGATTTCACTGGGATCCATTCGGAGTGTTTTCCGTTGAGAACAACTCGCTGGGAGCGGCTCTACATCAGCCGGACTGGGAACAACGTTTGGAGAGTGTGTGTCAATGCACGCGATTATTTGAAACACAGATCCAAAAGGCGCTCTGTGTGATGGTCCTTGACGAAGTGTCTCGCCATGACCAAAGATAAAACGCTATTATATACATTTCGCAATAAGAGCCATGTGTATATTTCAATTGGAACTAACGAAGGAAAACAAACCGATTAGTGCCCAAGTGCGGCATCCCCGTCCACTTCATCTCATGGCGCCTCGGTCCGACTCTGAAGACGCCCTCACCCGATTCTGAAGATGGCGACTATCCAGGAGAACATTCCGCGGTCCACCAGATATTGGGCTCCATTTACTCAGAGACTCGCGGTCGTTCATACCCAGCCGGCCCATCGTCTCCTCTTGTGCCGGTAGAAACGAGCTGCGTCCATCTGGCGAGATATTTAGACAGTCGTGTGCAGAGGTGAAGCAACATCAAAACCAGTCAGCTGTCATCAGCCAGCGGTCATCAGCCAGCTGTCATCAGCCGCCTGTCATCAGCCAGCTGTCCATCAGGCCAGCTGTCATCAGCCAGCTTAATGCCACCCGCGCCGCATCAGCCCAGCCTCCCGCTCCATCCAGCGCCCAGCTGTCATCAGCCAGCTGTCATCAGCCAGCTGTCATCAGCCAGCTGGCATCAAGCCAGCTGTCATCAGCCAGCTGTCACAGCCAGCTGTCTCAGCCAGCTGTCATCAGCCAGGCTGTCATTCAGCCAGCTGTCCAATCAGCCCAGCTGTCATCAGCCAGCTGTCATCAGCCAGCTGTCATCAGCCAGCTGTCATCAGCCAGCTGTCATCAACCAGCTGTCATCAGCCAGCGGTCATCAGTCAGCTGTCATCAGCCAGCGGTCATCAGTCAGCTGTCATCAGTCAGCTGTCATCAGCCAGCTGTCATCAGTCAGCTGTCACCAGCCAGCTGTCATCAGCCAGCTGTCATCAGCCAGCTGTCATCAGTCAGCTGTCATCAGCCAGCTGTCATCAGCCAGCTGTCATCAGCCAGCTGTCATCAGTCAGCTGATGGTAGCTAGCTGCTGACAGATACCAGGCGTCAGCTCTCGTCAGTCCATGGTCGCACAGCGTCGGTTGTCATCAGACAGATCTCCAATACGCCAACATTGAGCTGTCAGCCACCAGAACGCTGCTCCATTAGTAGACTAATGGTTAACATTGTGCAGGGCAGTAGTCGATACCGGTACAAGTTGAGCTAAGTGTGCAAGCGTGGTTCAATTCACAAGTAAGTCGAGCGTTGTTACTAGCCGTTTGCGTAAGTGTGCAACTACATTCAGGAGTTTAAAGCTCCATTTAATTGTAGTTTCAACCGTGAACTTAACCGCGTTACATGCAACCATGTTACATGCATTGATTGCAATTAAAACATTGTTAAAATGAAAACATTACAAAGTATAAATTGAAAAAGGGTAAAAATGAGTAAAAATTGTTATAAACAGCGAAATATTAGCATATGACTTAACGTATCATAAACACAAATGATTGCACCGTAGCAATCCGACGCGGGAAAGAGGTCAAGGCAAAATAGCCGCAATGACTAATACCACTCTATCGCGCCCCGCCACCAAAAGCTACCACCAAATATAGCCAATCAAACCACACCTGTGGCCACGACTCGGACCACAAAACAGCTGACCCACACGCTGGTGTACCGACCCGTGACTCGCCGGTGTACGACTCGTGACTCGTCGGTGTACGACTCGTGACTCGCCGGTGTACGACTCGTGACTCACCGGTGTACGACTCGTGACTCGTCGGCGTACGACTCGTGACTCGTCGGCGTACGACTCGTGACTCGCCGGTGTACGACTCGTGACTCGTCGGTGTACGACTCGTGACTCGTCGGTGTACGACTCGTGACTCCGCCGACATTAGCAATTAGCATGCAAGTAGAACAGTGACGGCGAGGGAGAGAGAGACAGCACTGCGAGGCCTCATTCATACCGACCCAACATCCACCCTCACCACCGTCCATGTATCCCGTCACCGACAAGCCGGGCAGCTCACAGTCCCGCAGACGACTGTGCTGCTGTCTGCTGTCAGTGACGACTGATAGTGTGTACCCAGACGCCACACACCACCGGCTCTCGCCAGAACCGTTACAGCACACACCACCACCACACCCTCCGAAAACCGTTAAAGCATGCTCTCACGTCTAACCCAGCGTTGGACACACCACACCCAGCAGCCAACACCAGCACCAACGCCACCACCACAGCACCCGCAGACACCCACCACCGCCGGTCACACAGCGAAGAGGCAAGCCCGCGCGCTACATACATGTTGTACGTTCCCTTGTAGAATGGGTTAAGGAGCAGTCTGCGAACAGCGTTAGCAAGGCGTTAGTGCGACGGCGAACTGACGGGCTGACTGTCACGACCTGGTGCACTTATTCGGCAAACACGGAAGTATTGTGAGAGAGAGATATATATATATATATATATTATATATCTATATATATAAATATATATTATTAATATATATTGAAGATTGCGAAGCTACGGTGATTAGCGAAGACGCCAGATAGGTACGAGACTTTAACATATTATATCAGTTTGTTTGTTTGTTTATTGGAATTTACAGGCTTTGAGTTGACAGGTGCACACCCAAATCATGTCCCGATGCATAGCCATTTTTAGGCTGTGTTCTGACCGTGCAATTCCCGTCGGAACCTCTGGAATCCCCGGCAGGCATTTTACTCTACAGCAATTCGGTAATGCACTCATACATTGGTGTTCCTGCTACTTGCTACCGGAATCGATAGAAAGCACTTTTCTACCGATTCCCCGGATTCCCGCAGGGAATGTGACGGTCAGAACACAGCCTTAGTTTGCATTCCATGTACCCAAACTTCTAATCAGATTTTACGTTTTAACATACTACCAGATTTTACGTTTTAACATAACAATAATGAGTAGAGGTGGCAAAACGAGGAGGACCCGAGGACCCGGTCTCTAGACCCAGACTGGGTCCCGCCCAATGATACCAGGTACAGACTGGGTCCAACTTGTGTTGCATACTGGTTTCACGCAAGTAGGAGCTGATACGCAGGTTGCTTTGAGCTGCTGGCCAATCTGAACTATATGTTTTTGAAACTACAAGAGTTAGTTTACTTGCACTAATTGCAGAGTGCAGATTTGTCAACATTAGTTGCAAGACGACATTTTGCTAGTTGGGTACGCTGGGTCCAAACTTACCTTGCACTGGGTATAACTGGGGCCATTTTTCAGCTTTTCAGACCGGTTCGGGTCTGGATCCCCAAAAACATCCATTTCTGCCACCTCTAGTAACGAGCCATCAATCAGCAGTTGACCATCGATCTCGCATTCCTCTCCATCGAAATATATCCGGGGATGTGGTGCCGTACTATCCATTACCGTCCCCGCTCCCCTCCCATGCCATCACGGCGGTCGTTTGTCGTATCCCCGTCTGTACCAGTCCACCGACAGTATGACTGTACGCGACCTTGACGTCGGTCACTGCGTCACGCTGCAGGCCACACCAACTTCCGCCGGCGGGCGGTGGGCGGCCGGTGGGCGTCATGAGGCGTGCGTGCGGTGGTACTGTGTGCGACGTGCGACGTGCGGGGGCGGGGGCGGGGGCGGCTGGTGAATCGTTCGAACGCTCCTTATGATCCAGACTAGTGAAGTCATGTCAATCCGTTACCAAAATGACAGAAAAGCGTTCACAAAATGTATAAGCCTGACCGAGCGATTTTCAAATCAGTCACTTTTTTATCGGCTACCAAAGTTTCGGTTAGCACAACTGTTTGCCTATCAACACAAAATTATTGCCGTCCGGGCGTCTCTCAGGACAGGACGAGGACACCAATACACACAAACATTTTTTGGACACTTTTCGGTCATTTGGTAACAGATGACCACCACCATGATAGCATAAACTACCATGAAAACATGAGCTTACATGATAGTTCATGTTATCTATGACACCACTAATCCAGCCGCTGTCAGACCAGCTCAGCCGCGGTCAGACGAGGCCAGCCGATCCACTCTCCCCGGCCAGTATGTACCGGTCCTACCCTGTGTTGTTGGACCCACCAAGCCACCATCCTCCCCTGGGGCCGTCACGCCGCGCTGCTCAGCACACCCGACAACACATCCCAACTCACCGCTCCCGTCAGCAAACAATGCCAGCTATCTCAGCTGACAGGGGGCAATGCTCTCGGATAGCGTCTCAGAAGAGAGCGGCGTGCCGCGGTTTGGAAGCCACGCAGCACAGCACTTCGCTCGCGGGGCAACCGCTCAAACGCAGTCGCTCGCAGGGTACAGGCCACGCGGCCCGGGGAAATGATGTTACACTTTTCTGGAGTTTACGTTTTTCTGGATTTTTTTTCTGGAGGGTCGGTTATGATAACACAAGTCGGTTATGATAACACACAAGTAACACGTCGATAGTTTTAACTCGCGCAATGCAAGGGGTTCGCGCCGAACACGAACTGCAGGGGGGGGGGGGTGATTTCCGCCCCCCGTGAGATCTCGAAAACTACGCAACGTAGCGACAAGCGAAAAACGGCATTAGATAGCTCAGGACAAGTTCTATCGAAAGTATTTCAGTCTTTTCTTACATCAGGTCACAATTGAGGTCACCAGTGGTCATCAAAGGTCAGATTTTCCGGTTTTAGGGCTCTAATCCAGAAACCCCCAAGTATCTCGGAAACTATGCTAGCTTGGAAGAAATTGTATTTTTAAATGGTAGAAGAAATATAAAGCTCGTGGAAAATGGCAGTAACAATTGTCCTCAGATTTAAGATAGTTTAGTAGCTTAGGCTTCAGAGGTCATGAAAGGTCAAAAAGTCCATTTTTGGCAAAACAGTTTTTATTGAATAGCATTTTACCTAACAAAGATAGGGAAATAATTTCGACTCCATCGTGTTAGTCTCGTCAATGCGCTTTGATTGGTGTAAATGGTGACCTGCTTAGATCAACTTATTAATTTGACCTCAGGTCAAGGTTATTTGATGACCCAGGTAGGTCAAGTTATATATGGGGCGATGCGACCCGACGAGACAAACATATTGGTGTCATCTGATTGTCTCTATCTTCATTTTCTATCAATAGTTTATTGAGCAAATCAATTGCCGATTATCCTCAGATGACCTCAGATGACCTTGCAGAGATCACTGAGCAACAATTGCACCTTGGGTCATTTAGATCATGAAGCTAAAATAACATGATTCTGAAGAATTGGCCTAATCCAATGCCAAATTCTTGAATAGGAAACTAGGAAGCATTTGTATATTTTTCCCGTTCATTGATAAAACGGGGAGGTCAGGAAATGATCTGACCTTTGGTCAGTGGTCACCGATACGAAAAATCCGAGATAACGAATTGGTAGGACTGGTAACCGTATGCAATCCTGCAAGTTTCACATCTTTGTTTTTGTTGTTTTATTGGGTTTAAGGGTCGCCGCCGACACCTTTGGGTCAATTTGCGCCCATAGTTTCAAATCTTTCGGAAAAAGACTGCGGCTTTGAAACGAACACAAACATTTTTTGAAGGTAAGGTCACTTGACGTGAACTTGTGACCTGAAGTCAAAACTTTTCCAAAGTGTGGGAAATTGATGCCCAAACAGATATACGAAATTTAGGCGGAGCTGCGCGCCGACGTTTTTCCCGCTACTTTTGAAAAACCTGAGGGGGTGTGCGGAAATTAACCCCCCTGCAGTGCGCGGGTTAAGAGCACAGCGAAATGTCCTGTTCCTTCTCGGCGGGGAGTGCAGACAAACTAATGACCATTCCAGAGCTACAATTTCACAAATAGTGATAATCCAGCCGGAACATTGCCATCTACTGGCTGTGATCCAATACCCCCGGCGTATATAGATCTCAGATAGATCGCTTACACATGATATCGCTAATGGCTTCAGCAGCGTCCGACCCCCCCCCGTATATCTACCATGTTAGGAGTCTGCCACTATCCCGGCGGCCGGATCTGGGAGCGGCGGAGAGTCATTTAGCCTACTCTGCCGGTGATGACTCCGAACTACTGATAACGACCGACGACTCCCGAATCGGAGTCCAGATGAAACACACCGCCTCTGAAATCCGACACCGGGCATGACCTTCGGTCGGCCGGGGTGGCCGCCCGGCCGACCCGTAGTCCGACTTAGGTGTTTCCAGATCCGCGGTGATTTCAGTCTCAGTCTGGGTATAAATACCACGGTACAAGGAAGCACGGCCGATACTAGTAGATTCCAAGGAATTCGGAATAGTTTAACATCACCGAAGGGCGATTTTACTGCAGTATCAAACCAGCATGCCGGTTATGTATTTCGAGGTGAGTATTTATATCCAAAAGGAGACAAACATTACAGATTTATTAATTTATCTTGGCGGTAGTCAAACCTATTCGCCAATGCCCTTATATGAATCGGACAGTTGGAGCTTAATCAAAAACATTCTAAGCGTGTTGAGTCATTGCACTCAGCTTCACAGCATTCGCTACAGTTACATTTATTTATAACAATAATAATCAACAGTCAACTTCATGAGCGACGTGCATCGATCGCCAGTTCTTGAGTCAGCACTGGAAATAATAAATTTAAAACTTCATGCCTCAAGGTTTTACGCTTTCATTGCAATTGCATCATACCAGCTCAACGATTCAGTTTGAATATCATTCTTCCTGCATCGCTTACTGCAAAATTGAGTACCCAGCCAGCAATTTAAACTTGGGCACTGATCGGCACAATGGTTAATCCCCATTGTTTTTTTCTCCCGATCAATGCCCAATGTAATTTTGGCAGGGTATGCTTCTTTTTAATCTAGATATATCCTGTAGGTTTAATGAGGCACGTCACCAATACCTACAAATATGGCAGTATTCTGCGACGCATTTATTTCGGAAAAAGCATTGCATCGTTATGCTGGTGAAACACGTACTATGCCGATTTTGGAAGACATTGCACATATCATCGACGCATTGGTACCAGTGCTGGCAAATCCGGCACTGTTAGGGTCCCAACAGTGTTCAACCGACAACGGTACACTCTTCGTAACTCCAACATGATGTCCTACGTAAGCGTTACTATTTTTATTTTTATTACTAATTTCATGTATTTCGTATTATTACTTTGGCCTTTATTTCGGTGCTTAAGCGGGCGGTGCACCAACGGTGCACCGCCCGCCCCAAGTAAATAAACAAAGCGCCGTAGACAGCTGTTCCCATGCCTGCCCACAAGCAGCCCGTGGGAGTCCGGCGAGCGGCGGAGGGTGGCGTCGCGTCGTGTGTACGTAATGGTGTGCGGACGGTGTCGCACACGCGCACACAGACAGCACAGCTGGGGTGGCGGGGGCGCCCAGCCGACGGTCACCCACACAGCCGCCGCATTCCGCACCGCCACGACACCCACAGCTGTGCGGTTCGACCACTGAACTATATATAACGGTTCAACCCGCCAGGCAAGGGATGAAAAAAATCGACAGAAGCTTCTAGCGCAATAGTGGAAAGTTTTGAACTCATGCCACGAGAGACAGTGCAGAGAAAGAAGCTATCGAAAGCTTTCAAGGACAGCAGGTTTGGTGCTTTGCGATAGACTCACACACTTAGCTTAATGTTAATTTTCGTGAAATTAATTCCCAAATTGTCGTTTCCTTGAGCCAATATTTGTGCTCATTTTTCACCACTTCACCCAGCCTTGCTAGCACCCAATCACTATCCAGGGCCCCGTTTCTGTGCACCTGGCTGCCAAGTAGAAACATGTGACAGCTGACCCGACTAAACGCGTTAATACGCTTCATCTGACACGACCGAGAAGCAAACCAGTCTCTAAAGCAATACTGGATAATCAACGAACCAACAAATTATTATACAATTATGTTAGCATGAGGTGAAAAACGCTAGGTGTGCTAATGCGGTAGTTAGCAAATAGCAGACAAATACACCAGCTCGGGCTGTAATAACACACTAGTTCAGCAATGCCACTCCAACCCGGCCCCGGCGCAGCGCTGACAACCCCCAGCACCCTGCGGCCTGCAGGACTCACCTGCGCTCGTTTTTGTGCACCAGCGCCAGCCGGCCATAGTTCCAGGCGCTCTTACGCAGTATAGAGAACAGCAGAATCAGCAACTATAGAGAAACATTAAACAGACGGGTCAGTATTGGCAGACTCGCAAATCGCAGACACAAACAGATTGCAAACAGATTACCGACAAGTCGTTGGTTGTTTTTTCCCCAAGTTTCGTTGGGAATCCGGCCTTCACTACAATCCGGGACACCTTCCAGACAATTTCTTACTAACAATAACATGATCTTCATGTTTTTTTGTTCGTTTTGTGGAAATCAATAAAACAGTCTCACATATTTGCCAAAACCGAAATCACGAAGCAAATTCTGATCGATATTACATCAAAACATTGGGGCCAATAAAGCAGCTCAAACCGAGCCCATCCGCTTCCCTATCGCCACCACGTAACAAGTCATCCGAAACCGAGCCCGTCCTCTACCCTCCCCTCCCCCTCCAGCCCCTTCCCCGACACTGACCAGCCAGAGGACGATGTTGGCGCCGAGGTTGAGCGGCACGCCCTCGTAGCCACCGTAGATGATGAAGGTGGTGTTGTGCTTGATGTACTGGTTACACGTGATGTTGTCATTGATGTCATCTAGATAATCGGGCGATGGAGGCTCCGTGCCGTTCCCGTCCCAGACGACGAACGGGTCGAGTGCGGGGGAGGCCGGGGCGGCTGCCATGTCGCCGTGCCGAGCACCGGCTCAAACTGGATCAGACCGCAGTCGGGGCAGGCGGGCTGCGCTGCCGGAATAGGGACGGCGGGTGGTGAGGGGAGGCGGCACCGACTACTATAACGAAACCACGGACACGGCGACAGACAGATAACACAGCCAGGCAGACAGGCAGACAGGTCAACACCACAGATAGGTAGACACCACATACACTATGAAGCCCGGTCCTAACCGCAGCCGTCTCGAACCGACGGCCGCGCGACGCGTGCGCCCAGACGGACGGTACAAAAGTCGGACTGTCTGTCCGTTCCGTTTCCCTTCCGTCCCCTCGTCCCGCGCGAGTACGGGAGCCGGCGGGTCAGCTGATTGCGTCCGCCGGAAAGCGACCCCGTCAGGCACAGGCGGCGGCTGCAGATGGGTACACTCGCATTCCTTGTATGATAAAGTTGTCTGCGAAGCTGCGTAAGCTATCTTTTGTCCTAAAAATCGATAATTATTTTAAATGTAAAGTATTAAGCGAAATTGCAAACAAAGTTAATGGGCTCATATTAATATTTGGCCTTAACTTAAGTATCCTATATATCCATATCATGTAAATATCTCGATTACCTTAGGTTTTTCGTCTCGATCCGAAAATTGGTTCGGGAGATAGACAGGGGATCAAAATCTGCCCCTCCCAGCGGGTCGCGTTTGGCTGCCGACCCCAGCGGACGGACGCTCTGACGAAGAAAAGTCAGAATATATCGAGTTTTCTCCGCGCAGAGACGGACGTCAGACGGGCGTCTCTTTGCCGCCCCAACAGTCCTCGGCCCTAACCGGACCCATCAGGACGCTCACGTCAGACGTAGCCGGTTTTGACGGGACCGAAGGGGTCGAGACGGGCTCGGCCGTGCGTAGACGGGTGCGGTGAGGACCGGGACGGGTGCGGTTAGGAGCGGGACGGGTGCGGTTAGGACCGGGACGGGTGCAGTTAGGACCGGGCTTGCCAGAGACACTATAACTAGTTATTCCTGGGCTGTTATCGGAAAAGGTGGAGGCGAGCGTCACCGTCGATTGCTGGAGCGATACCACAGACACGGGAACGGCCGGTTCCAACTGCTGAATTATTGAGCTGTTTTATGGTGGCACGGCGGCGGTCAAAACAGTCGGCATTCGGTAACGCTCACCCTGTTGGCGTTGCACGGCATTGTGAGTCGACTACCGCTTAACAAGCGTCGATTGTAAGAATGATGATTGTGGGATGATCCAGCTTAGTTGAAGCGTCTAGTGCTAGACGATAGGATGTAATGCTCACACTTGCAATGAGGAACACACGAGTACACAACACATTGAGGTCTACAAGTAATCTGGCGTCAACGCGTGGACTGAAGCGGTTGATGGTCAGAAAATCAGTTAAAAGACAAAGTTGATGAAAAACACAGCCGTTCACACGCATCAGTCCACAAACCGTCAACCGTCCGGCCTCCATAGCGCGATCGATGTGTCGCAACCATCATCAGTCATCACACACCCTGTTCCAATGCCGGAACCGCCGGGATCCGCGCCACGGGGCTGCGATATACAGGTGCAATGCCCTGTGGCACGTGGGTGGCTGCACGCCGCGCGGCAGCGGAGCGGCACTGTGACATTTCCCTTGGCGCGCGACAGTGGGCGCTACTGTGTGTGTGTCACCCGCGTGTCGGACAGGTTTGGCTGTCGGCAAATGTGAACACTCAAAGCGCGCTGCGTGAAATGGATTGTCAAAATTTCTTCAAATAATTAAAAATTATAGATAGATAGATATATAGATATAAATAAAAACTATAAATACAAACAATAAATACAAACTAACTAAAGAATATAAACCCCAAAAGTGCTTATAATTTACATAAAGTAAATTACAATATCAATAAAGTGCTGATCGAATAGTCGAACTAACACATAATATTCATCAAAGAAATCCGTCTTAATGTCCTCAGGTCACTGGGTAGAAGTTTGATTACGAGCGAGCGCGTAGCGCTCGCGAGTCCTCACTGAATGCGTGATTTTGTTCACATATAAGCTACGTCACACCGTCATAAATACTACGTCACACCGTCAGAAATACTACGTCACACCGTTGCGCCAAGCAATGTACTATATACGACTCACAGATAGGAGCCGGCTTGATAAGATAAACAGCGGGTGACGGGGGCAGCGTTTATGGGAGCAGTGCAGTGGCGGTCGTCTCGAGAATGTGACGGCCTTCGGCCCTCCCATCCCTCCCGATCCCCACACAGACACCCACGCACGTGCGAAACAGCAGAGGGGCAGTCATTAGGAGCCGGGTTTTGTGCTCTGCTACCATTCTACACGGATAATTCCGAACTAGTACTCTGTTTTTAATAGATTCAAATATAATGGGTCAAGCAAGCTCAAGGGGAAATATCACAATTAAATTACAAAAAAGATAATATCGATACATAACCGAGCGCTTTGAAAGTGGTTGGACAACGTGTCAGAGCTATTATATAAGAGGCCGACGCGTGTACCCGTTGATATCGATATATAACCGAGCGTTGGACATCGTGTCAGAGCTATTATATAAGAGACCAACACGAGTACCCGTTAATCGAACGCTATTTCACTTTGATGTAAGCCGCAGGACAGTGCAAACAACAGACTAACATAAACTAGGGCTCACTGGCAGTCATAAGTTACCATAAAAACAATACTTAAATAAGTAGGATAGGTAAACAACAACAACACAGTCACAACCAAACACCAGATTTTGGGCCTGTTTCCGTGGCGCCTCCAACCTCCTCCAAATTGTGCCAACTTGCTCCAGTTATATCGTATTGCACAGACTGGAAAACGTTGGAGCAAGTTTGAGGAGTTTAGAGGCTCGGATCCCGAGAAAGGACCCCGGGGGCGGGATCTGATCTCTGGAATCTGGATCCCGAATCCATTGGGATATATCCAAATTATCGATAAATTCACTGGGGAAAAAGATCCATCTTCAATATTGGTCGACGGTTCCGCTGGGATCCGAGATAGCAGACACCATTTTGCATTGAGATTCACTGGGATCCCAGATCCACCGATATACAGGTGTGCATTTTCGGAACCCTTCTTTTGAGTAATTGTCAGTACTTTTTATAATGAAACTAGCATGGGGTTATGCTGTTTAGTTATATTTTGGTAAAAAATACTATAACTATGGCATAATATATTAGTCAGATCCTGTCAGATCAGAGATCCATGTTCATTGTTTACCATGGGACCCTGTGGGAGCCAAGATCTGTTACAAAAATGAAATTGATGGATCCACTTGGATCCCAGATCTACTGTCGTAAAGTACTGTGGGATCCAGTGGGATCATAGATCCAACATTGTATTTTGTCAAGAAATCCTCTGGGATCATACTTTCAGATACATGCCAATTTATTTTTGGAGGAGTTTAGAGTCATCACAGGAACCTTTGTGTGTACTATTAGCATTACTATTAGCATAGCATTAAATGGAAGTTAAACTTTATAAAATTTTGTCAAATTTACGACTGCTGTAGTAAATATATGAAGTAGGTGCTGCTGAAAATGATGGCAGTATTTTTTTCTTGAAAATTGACTTTGCTTTAGGAAAAAATAATATTTTAAAATTTGGGACAATGATATCTTTATTGAGCTTGAGCTATAGAGAACTATGGAGAATAGGTGCAATCTTTGTAGACAATTCTGGAGACCTGAATACAAAGAAAACATTTGTTATCATAATCACAGCAGGTAATCCAGCCAAGGTTAAAAAAATACAAGTTATTATTCTCCCAGGACCAACAATCTTGAAATGGTTGTCAGCCAATCAGCAGTGGGACTTGCATAGACCCCATTTTTAAAATTCAAAATTGAATTGCTTATTGTTTTTTTTTGTTTTTTTTGTAATTTCAACTTTTCAATAACAACCAAAGATTATGACTACATCAGTTCCTTCAAAACCAATAAAAAGGTGAAACATTCCCTTTAAAATGTTATCACCATTCTTAGTGTATCAGTATTGTCTATATATATAGCATGCAATAGCATGACAAGTCTGGTGCTGATGTAGCTGGCATAACACATAGCAGTTGTTTACCCTACCCAGTTTAAGAAGGTAGTTCAAGTTCAAGTTTGTGTATTCAGGGAGTGTCCACACAGTGGCTATTCTACACACAGTCAATGTATTTAAGGACAAGGCACAACATTTGCAATAAGTCTGGTATGAGTTGAAGCAAGTTTAGCAGCTTGTTCAATGCATACAAAGTTGGTATACAAACACGAGTTGTACAAAAATGATCATCTGTGCCAATGCCCACTAACATTATTTTAATCCAAGGTTAGGCTAGTACCTAGGCTAGTTGCTAAGCATATGGATACACTTTAAGTTAGAAATAAAACAGTCCGAGAGGTCAGGGTCGATCATCATAGCCAGGGGGTGCCACAGGCCCGTGGCACAGGGTGAGGGGGATGGGGGACCTGGACATGTCCACATTTTTTTTTACTTTTAACATCACACCTATGGGAGTTGCATTAAAATAATCTACTTCAGCATGCCTCTGTCCCCCAAAACAATCTGGAACATGGTGGAGCTCTTGGTCATATCAGATGCCTATTTTGCTTTTGGCATAGCACAAAATATTCATCAAACAAAAAAGTAATAATATACAACTTTTATACAAATTTAGATAACGTTTTTTGTTATATAACAGATGATAAGAGAAGCATACACATGTCAATCGAAAAAATACGAAAATCTGTCCGGATAGTGATACCGTCTGGAGAGTTCTGAGCAAACGCGGCTTAGTGAGACTTGATTAAACATTGGGAAGATCAAGATACTATCTGAAAACTCCTTAAAAGGCGAATTCAAAATGAATTACCTGCCCAGTACGCAAAGGAAACACAGAAAAACTTAAACACCTACCTAAATTGCGGAAATTCGCGACGACCCACACCGCAACGTGACCGTAGCGACAGGACGATGCTCAAGAAATGAGACGCAAAATATATACATGTAAAGTAGGTGTTCACACTGAGCATATTATTGCAAACTCGAGGAAAGTTAAGCCAATGAGACGCTCTAGCTACAGCACCAATCTGCATGGTACAATTTTCCTTTTCAAAAAGCAGTGTGACCAGAAGTGAAACAGTCTGTCACTGTTTACCTGTATGGTCGTAAATATTGGCAGTAAAAACATATTACGCTGATTGTAAATAGTGGCGCGAGATGAGCTTTGTTACTAAGAGCTGAACTTGTTCGTAGTTGCCGCCAGGACGCTAGCAAGTAAAGGTGTTTTGAAGTCGGCAAAAACAATTGTTGTCGATAAATTCTATAATATAATAAATAAACAAATATCTTTTCATAATGTAGTGTAAATAAGAAGAAACATAATTTATGCTTGCGACGTAAAAAACTCACTGGGCGCATAGCGGATCCTGGCGGCAAAAACTGCATGCGAAAAAAATCCTTCTTAGTGCTAGCCGCGTGCCGAATATGCAACGACAGGAGCGCGCAAGCAAGCCTCTCATTTATATTGAATCGCGTTTAACCCCATTTTCTCTATTTTTAGTAGACTGTGTTGGCATACTGCACACACAAATATCCAAGTGATTAAATATTAATCATTATCCTGCACTTTGAGACAAGGTCAAGCGGAAATGTATATACATATTGTTGTATGTAAGGTTTGTAGTGTGTCAGGCTACATTTCAAGTTCAAGTTAAGATAAAGATGGTTCAAGCATGGATTGAATGAGTATGTATTATACTTACTTATTTTATGCATGGTTCATGTTTGAGTTGCAGCACTTGGAGTTTGAGTGACGTAGTCCTCACCCTAAGGAGGATTTGGGATGACCAGTGTTTTCCTGTGTTTTTTTGGAAAGACGACGATTTTCTCTCCATGCTCACCAAAATTCAGCCCGATCTGAGGGGCCGTCGATCCCTGCTGAATCTCTGCTGAATCCCTGCTTACTTCTCTGCTACATTTGTATTCAAGTGAAGTAGGCAGGTAGATGCTTATGTCTTAGATGCTCCAAGTATGTCTCAACAACTGATCCTCATCCACCCACATCAATATAGCTGAGTCAGGAGAGCCCTGGGCTTAAATTAACCTTTTATGGTACGTAGTGTTAGAGTCCAAACATTGATGTATGCACATGACAGTGGGATGCCTTCCAAATGATTACCGGTCCAATGTTTGGTCAAGTTCAGATACCAGTTTCTCATTTTTTGGTGATGTAGATGATACTGACACACATAACTGCACTGCTAATAGCATGACAAGTTATATTATTATTATGGCATGACCAGAGTTTGGAGCATAATGGTACTTTGCACTGAGTTCCTTCAATGCTCACTATTTGTCACTGGATAAATTGACCTGCAGCTTTGAGCTTGTGCTCTTGCTGCATTCAAGGTCAGAGGAGGACAGTGGAACAGGCAGATTGTCCACAGTCATTAAAGAACATCAAACTTTTATCAAATTCTGCTGACCTGGGATTAAGTGACTAGGTTGTGGAATTGCTGTCATCATGACAAGCTTTTATTAGCATGCATGGGTCCTAAGAAATTTAGCATAGGAATCCATTCAATCAAAGCATTCACTCCAAGATTAACAAACAATGCATTAACATCCAAGCTAGTGTACTCAAGATCAGCAAAATCATAGACCAACTTTTCACACAATCTAAATTGATGATAAGTTCTGGGAGATGCTGATGAATTTAAGGGAGACTTATGAGTACATATTTCACATATGTGTAGATAACTGCAATTTAAACAATATCCTTCTTATGACTGGAAAGGGCATTTGTGACTTCTTAAAAATTGTCTTGAACACTTCCAACTTCCAAGAACATAGTTTAGTCCTATACACCACTGGCACTGATAACAATCTCACCACAAATATCATATGTGTCAGGATGACTGCAATGCCCTTGGAAATGTTCAGACTGCAAAGGCATTGCACCAATAAATTAAAGGACCAGAATATATGTTGTTTAAAATGTACTAAAAGGACTCAAAATATCCAGGGCAAATGAAGCCATCAAAACTGTGTAGCATGAAAGATAGAAAAAGGAGAGGTGACATGACCAAGGCCTGCTAGTTGATAATGATAAAAATACATGTATATGCCCAATGCCCATTATATTTATTGAGGTAGCCTTCAATGAATAACATATAATAGCACACCATTACAAGCTCAAGTAAAATATTGTATACACTGGAACAAGTTGTCGTTTTTAAAATGGATAACGGATGTTTTCTGTTGACAGCTGTACCGCTCTGCGTGATGGACCGCCAGGAGTATAACGCGGTGGTGCGCTGGATCTCCCGGCTCAGTTTCCCCGTGGACACGGGGGAGCTGGTGTTCCGTGATGTGAAGAGAAACACGCTGGGCAGCATCGCCTGCCACGAGTACGTGCGCCACACCAAGCGCACCATCTACCAGCACAACAAGCCGCACATCATCGCCAAGTACTACAAAAAGTAATGCCGTCTTTGTCATAACAAGCTGTGTAAAAACAGACCGCGTCAATACGCAGTTGGGCCCTCTGGTAGTGCTGTTGCTGAGATGAGATGGGGATTTGTGCCACGGTTGTTGCTGTTCTGCCGCTGTCGTGCCACTTCCAACGGTGTTGCGTACTGCGAAGGCTTTTGGTCCTTTGGAGTCGTCCGACGAACTCCATGGATGGCGTACGAAGTCGCCATTTTAAACCTCGCTTCCAGGTCGAACGGTTTCTGTCATACGGAATTTGTGACGCGTCTGCCCAATATTACTGACGGTGCCTGACATCATTTTCCTACCCTCCACAGATTCCTGGACGGCCTATCTGCCGGCGAGCCTGTTGGGGTCCTGCTCCGAATGGCCGCTCGCCTCCAGGTGGCCCCCGCGCTCCTCGCCAAGTTCGTGCTCAACTGCTACGCGAACGAGACGGACGAGGAGTACCGTTTGATGGCGGACCGCGGCAAGCGGCAGCGGCTGGCGCAGCTGGTGCGGGAGCCGGACGGTCTGGACGACCCGAGGGTGGCATCTGAGATCAGGCTATGTGTCCTCAGTGATAACGGATACGGCCCCATGGCAGAGACGATAAAGCAGTAAGTGCGGCCCTGGAATGCGGGACCGATGGAAGCTTGGGAGACGATGACTTGGTGCTGGTGAGCTTTCATGGAAATATGCTAAAGGAACGGTATTGTTATACAACAGCTGTGAAAGTTTGACAGAGCTGTAACGTTGAATATTCTGTTGCCTCTCCCATAAGTCCCCTCATAGCGTTTATCCCATTCAAGCTCGCAATATTTGCGTTTTATATTTCATGAATGACTCATTATTTTATATGTCATGAAATTCAAGTTTTATATTTTATGAAATTCAATGAATGAATGACTCCGGTTCTGACCACCACTGCGTTGATGTTCAAACATTCTGGTACAAGTACCACCATGCTTTTGGTCCATGGCCTAACATGCCACTGAGTTTAACACCCTGCCTGTGTTGTCCCAGCACGGTCGGTCAGGAGTACGAGCTGCTCCTGAAGAAGCGACTCACAATTATGGATGTCCCGTTCCTGGATGAAGATGATCTGAGGAGGCGGGGGCACGACAAAACACCCGACGTTCTGCTGGACGTCCCTATCGGTAAGCATCAGGGGAGAGAAGGACAGATCGCAGATCTTGAGCTGAATGTGGATTAGGGATAGCATTTCAAATGGCTGCAGGTTGGGTTGGGCCTTATAAGTCTGATAAATTAATATACTAAGGGACGAGCAAGTTCACGGTCATGTCTGACCTGAGATGAATATATACAAGTGAATGAGTATTGTGATAGGAATGAAATGAATGATATATTTAATGAAGTGACTAGAATGCACTGAATGATAGAATGAATTGACTAGAATGAATGACTATGAAATAGATGAAGTTCATGGACTGATACTATGAATGAATGAAATTCAATGACCTATGAGATGAACTATTATACTATTTGTATAATAGAGTCTGTTTGTTTGTTTTGTTTGTTTGTCCTGTGGCCCGATTCGCCGTCTTTTTTTTCCCTTTTGCTCAGCTTGCATGGCCTAAACCAATGCGAGTAGGCTGGTGAAATTCTTTCACACGAATCTAGATAACATTGTAACACGAACGTTCCTGTTCTAGAAACGGGGTCCGGTAGGGTGCATAACGAGCCGCTGGCACGAGGTAGAAGAACGGAAGTTTTCCCCTGTACTAGCGATGTGAACGGTCAGAGCTGAACATGCGAAAAAACCGCGATAACTGGTGCCATCCCAGGTCGATATTTCGCAACAGAGTCTGGTCAGCAGTGCCGACTAAGCACATTCCAAGTGCTGGAGACATATATCGAATGGGCTGGCGAATGCAATGTCAGTTGTCGAGCAGCGCGTGGCGCGTGCAAAATTAATGTCTGCACCAACGAAAAATCACGGTTTTACTCCGATTTTCACGATTATAATTAGTGCTCGGAAACTATGGGACGTGCGTAGATGAGACCAACAACTTTTCAAGGCAAAGGTACCGTCTCTCAATTGCATATGAAAACAAACACTTTTAAGCAATATTTTAGTGCTAAAATCCGCCTGTAGCATTAGCATTGCCGATTTTCGAATATTTATTCCATTACATCGCCATACCATCCAAAGTGGAGGGAGCTAAGCGATAAAAGTTATACAGCTGTAAAACGCTATCTTTTCTGACCAATATCCACCCAAAACATATTCGCATTGACAAAAATGCACGTTGAAATTAAAGTTTCAATATAATAATGTCAGATCATTTTTTCTTTCGGCGTTATAAAATATTTCATCAAGCTGTAAGTCCGGAGCAATTCGCGTTGGCAAAATTTCAGCATATTGAAAAAGCTAGCATGCTGATTGAAAAAGCATGCTAGGCAAAAAAGAAGCCTCTGGGCGCAAATTGACCTTAGTTGTCGGCGCGCCCGAAAACCCCAATAAACAAACAAAAAAACAAGAAAGAAGCCTCCAATCGACGGATCCAAAATTGACGCATATTTAATTCTGAACTCTAGATTATTGTAAAGCCTATCCGAGATTGGTGAAATGCAGAAATATTGGGCTGCGGGAAATGGGCTACGGGCTATGGGCTACGGACCATGGGCTACATGCTATAACGGGCTGCGGGCTACGGGGACAGGGACGGACATTATCAGCTAAGCTCTGCTT
This sequence comes from Semibalanus balanoides, assembly GCA_014673585.1. Taxonomy (NCBI): domain Eukaryota; kingdom Metazoa; phylum Arthropoda; class Thecostraca; order Balanomorpha; family Balanidae; genus Semibalanus; species Semibalanus balanoides. The sequence continues at coordinate 47,368 of VOPJ01003829.1, forward strand.
TATCAAATTTGATTACCTTCGCATTGCGGCAGCATGCGGGCCACACTAGTGTATGACTATTAATGAATGAATGACTATGATTGAATGAATGACTATGAATGCATGGATGACTATGAATGCGTGAATGACTATGAATGCATGAATGACTATGAATGCATGAATGACTATGAATGCATGAATGACTATGAATGCATGAATGACTATGAATGAATGACTATGAATGAATGAATGACTATGAATGAATGAATGACTATGAATGAATGAATGACAATGAATGAATGACTATGAATGAATGAATTACTATGAATAAATGAATGAATGACTATGAATGAATGAATGAATATGCATTAATGAATGAATGAATGACTATGAATGAATTAATGTTTATGAATGCATTAATTACTATGAATGATTTAATTACTATGAATGAACTAATGACTATAAATGACTGGATGACTGTATGAATGAAGAAATGACTGAATGACAATATGCATGAATGAATGACTATGAATGGGTGA